>PNEQ01056852.1:0-108288 GCA_003012365.1 Medauroidea extradentata
ATCATGTTTCGGATGTGCTAGCAGTCACGTCCGCCGCCCTCGAAGGGTTAAGACGCAGTTGGGACAGGTATCTATGACGTAGGTTCGGCGGTTTTCCCACTATGAGCCACCCGGGCTTTGAGTCATCGGCCAGCCCTCAAGGTGTTACGAAACAGCCGCCGACCACTGGCCTCCAGGAACATGGCACGCAACAATACGTAGCCGTGCAATGGAAACGTGAAGGAATCATAAAGGCGGGGGAAACGGGAGATTCCCGAGAAAACCCGCTGGCCACGTTTCACACATGCGAAAATTCCGGGACCGAACCCGCTGGAGATCGAATCCGGGTCTCCTTAGTAGGAGGCGAGAGGTTTGACCTCTCGTCCGCCGCAACCCCTTGTTGACAGGTGAGTTAGTAACCACTTCCATCCACTGCGGTTGGAAAGAAGAGCGCATCTCTTTCTGGCAAGGGGGTTTAACTACTCCCGTCAGCTATTAGCTATATAATGTTCTGACAGCCTGGTGATCACATGCTGGTAATATTGGTGAGACCTAGACACACGTCCCGGCTAAGAAGATTTGTATGTAATTTCTGACTGACTCAGGAACAGAAGGGTAGGTTCTGTCAACAACGTGCTAGTGGAGGTTCCGGAAAAATATGTCCCTTTCTAGAACAACGCAGGTGAGGCCGATTGCCTTGCATCACCCCATTGGACGGATTTAAGCAGAATGAACCAACCCAAAAATGGATAACTTTAATTTGATTACGCCACGTAGAATAATAAGGTCCAAATGTTATTCCAGTTATATACCAAACATTGCATCGCAATAGTTGAAGAAAAATAATAGCCCAAAAGAGTGGTTTGTATAAGGTTTCGACACATACAGTAAATATTAACCTTGACTGTCTCAAGTCCAGAGAACAATGAGTTAGTTCCCTTCTGCTTAGCTCCGTACAATTTTAATACCTTGTGTTCCAATTTTTTTTTTTTTTTTTTTTTTTAGTGTTTTAGCGTTTTATTTCTTTTAAATCAGCTTTATAATAAGGTATTTACGAAGATAATGTTAAAAAGTATAAACAAGGAGTCTTTTTCCACTCTCGGGTGAATAGAGTAGTTTTCCTATCCTTGTTTCTGAGTTCATACAAAATAGATTTACGAGATTTTACAATTAGGGTGACTCTCGGCTTCCATGATGATGACACGGTTTCTTGAGGCAGTTTACTACGGTACCTCGCACCAGGCATTTTCAGGTTTCTCGAACAAGAATGGAAGTCAGGAGTTGGTGAGTTGCCATATGTAGTGGTCTTCGAGCGCACTTTACTTGTTAACGGCTATCAGTCTTACCTATGACTTTCTGGATAGAAAATAACAGGGAGGTAACTTAGGAAGCTCAACTCTTGAATTCCAGACTGGTTCATGAAATCTCAAAATGCCAGCTGCAAGGAATGGCGAGTCGTATGTTCAAGAAACCAACAAGACGTGGTTCCAGCTCGGCTGCATAGACAATCATGCTGGATATACAATGGCGCGACAGACACGGCGTGAAGTACGCGAGGCGAATAAAATTACTTGATAGCTAATTAGCGTCGGGGCTTCTGTGACGTCAGCGGGAAGAAATTTGTGGACGCGAATCAGACGCGACAAAGCTGGAAAACGGAATTTAATTTTTGTGGTCAAATATTGGTTCAAACTGATGAGTTGGCAGAAAATTTAATTTATTTATGTTATAAGAGGATTTCTATGTTATCACAAGCAAATCTAAACCATTTTAAGCACACGTGTCGTTGTAACTTTATTCTCACATATGGGGATGCCAGTGGGTTTTTAAAACAAATAAACGGGAAAACGAAATAAATACTGTAAACATCTGTATCTGCCGTACTAGAGGTCAGTACGTAGTGACAAGGAAATATATAAATTTAATATTTATTTAGTTTTTGTCACGTGCCAGAGTAATTAGTAGTAGCCTACTCTAAATCAGGAAACTTTTTAGTGTCGCATTGCGCTCTTTGTAAGTCCATCATCTGGCTATTCATAGTTACGTTCAATTTACTACTTAAGGGTTCTACCCGAGGGCCCTGGCACGAGCTGTTTAGGGATTTGCACGTTAAAATATAATCAGTGACCCTTAGTCATCTTTCAAAATATGATTCTTAAACAAACACCATTTTCAGCATTGAAAATACGAGAATATTGCTGCTGGAATGAAAATTTGGGATAAATTCGTGAATTTGTGTTTCTATTTTTTTTTACATGAAAAGACTTATCTGTTTATAGTTTTCCAGATATTAAAAACCTACAAAAATGGTCGTACAGCAGTGTGCAACGCATGAAATGAACAAAATTTTCAATGGTGGCATCTCGTAGGTTCGACGAGTTCTGACTAAGACAAACATAATTATATTTAGCTTGTGAATTCCTAGCCTTGACTTCGTTAGTTCTACCTTTAGATGTCATTTTTATGCCAATGTCGTAACCTTTCACCGTCACTTAGGTTAGCATAACTTGTTTATAATAGCTAAAAGTTACTCTCATTTTTACAAGTCAAATAAAAACTTACAATAACAACGTCTAGTGCCCAAAATGTAACATATTTAACACGACTTCTAGATATATAAACTAATTTTCTAACAGTATATATTACAGTAATGCAGCAATATTGGTAAGTGTTTGTGATAATAGTACTGATTTAACTAGGGTAGGTAAAGCGTTTTAATGATTGGCTACGAAACATTTTCAGCTATCTTACAAAGCAACAACAAACTCTGGAAGAGCTTCCGAACATAGTAAATTAAATATTCGTGGAAAACGTTTACTTAATTTGACTTGCTTAACATTTCACTCTTACTGATGAATACGTAACATGAGTATAACTCACACCTCACGAACATTGCCAAAACTGTAGATCAATTCATTACTTACTCGAAATTCATACTAGGAGCGCAACCAAGCAAGGGTAAAGTTATGACTAATGCGTTGTAAAACGGCATTTACTCACAGGTTATTGTACAAAATAAAGTTTTTTTTTCTTCTGCGGAAGCATTCTTGAACTCATCGTCTCTGAAAAGTCCCTATCAGTAAATTAATGTAATTTAAATAAACACACAGAGTTTTAAAACCTTTACTGAACATTATTCTCGCTACAAGTTGCGAAAATCGGCTGAATACGTTCGTATTTACATAGACAGAAGATTTTAAATTTGAAGCAATAAAATTTTGTAGCCTTTTGTTTGACTCGTAGATACTTATGAGTAAATAAAAACACGGCGCTAATACCTTTTTTTATATGCTTTGTAGATGGACACACAACAGATAAGCTTTTTAAAAAGGTAATTTTATAGCAAACCATAGCCAGCATGCTGTTATTGTTCTCATGTGTGACCAAAACTGGTTTATAAGAACGTAAAGTTGTCTTAACTTTTTAAGATAATAGAAAATTATTTTATATTGGGCTTGTATTGTTACAATTGGGGCGGTTTTATACACTAAATCGCCATTAAGGGAAGCTGAATTCCAACAAATTTCACAACAAAAGTTCAACTCTAATTTTTAAAATATTTTTCGTAGTTCACTACAAGTATGAAATTAAGTAAAACTTTTCTTTCCATTTTACCTACGACTATTTTCCAGTCACCGACAGTCAGCGCAGCATTCCCTATGATGTCGTCGATGTTGTGAAGAACTTCTCTCCTATTCGAAGTAATGTTCTGAGATAAAGCTTCCCAGGCATCTAAGCCGTCGATAGCACCCAAGCTCCTGGAAATAGATATTGAATGTCACATTTAATTATATTTCCGACATACTTCACTTGATCTTATATAGATTCATTCAGGTCAAATTCAGCCCTGGTCTTATTTAATTTAAAACTCTATGAACTATTTTATGTGTACAGTTTTTTTTTTCATTTTTTTCAAGGTTAAATTACATTATATATATATATATATATATATATATATATATATATATATATATATATATATACACACACAAACATACATGATGTCAAATTGCATGTCAGTATTTTAGGGAAGCATTCCTCATATCTAGAGGAACACAAAATGTTACGTGAACGTAGGTCCGAAAACACACCGTTTCTGCACTACAGTTCGTATACATGACGTACGACTCATAGCGCGGGCTGCTGTTATCACGATTATTCCTACTGTTTATGGGTTTGTGACATATGAGTAGTTTACAATGTACAAGACTTTCCAGAACAAAGTAATCCAGCCCGCGCTGTGTATGAACAGTACATCATGTATTGCGAACTGTAGCGCAGAAACGGTGCGCTTTCAGACCTGTTGAGGATTCTAGCCCCAAAATACTGTCATGCAGTTAGACTTCACCTTCTATACGATTCTAGTTTTGGAAGAAGCCGATAGTACAAAAATCAACTAGTAATTCTTATCGGCTTTCACTGTCGTACAGTGGCAATGTAGTAGTGATTTTCATTTAAACTTAGCTCAGAATACAAAACGAATTTATTTCGCATTTTTATACGTGTGTGACATGATTGCTTCAGTTCAAATAAAGGATTTAATGTAAATCTCCCGCCAGTTAGTTAGCAATACTGCTCTAAAAGGGACCGCATAAAAAAAAGTATAAAACTTACTGCGACAGTTTTATTTTCCTTCTTATAATGCTTTGCAATATTGCTGAATTGTCTTGCACGCAGGTTCAAAATAAGCTCTTCTCCTACCGTGATCCAGTAAGTGATAGCTCGACTTGATAACGATATCAACAGCGATAATCCCCACTGCCTCATGACATGTATTCATTAAACCCTCCATAACTCCACCCTCCTCCGTGAATATGCTCACAAAGGAGGATCGGGGAAGGAGGAGAGGTGATGTTTCTAAGCACCGGTACTGTCATCAGCTGCACAATATTAACTTCTCTTTCCATTATTAGTTTACATTTCCAGAGATGTTTCTCGCTGCTTAACGACATTTCTGTGCATGGATAGGTTAAGAGTTCATTTTAGAACACTTGAAATATGTCGTATTTTTTTATTCCTTTCGCTCGTTTTTTTCCCCGCTACGAATTTCAAGTTTATGACTTTACTTTTTTATTGTGTTTGCTAGTGTTTTCGGGTATTTATTCTTGGAATTCAGAAACCAAAGTTCGTCGATGACTTTTCAAAGAATTAAATATGATCAGGGAATAATTGCTATTGGTAAAAAAAAAGTTATAAAACTGAAACCTTTAAATATTGTACATTCGACTGAGTAAAACCTGAGCATGTTAGAGAATTACAACAAATAAATTATCTTACGAACTACAAACATTTTTACTCTCGTATCTAACACGATTGCAATACATTAAAATGCTTAAACATAACTTTGGTATACGAAAAGAGTGTTATTGTTGATGCAGCCCTCTTGAGTGATATATTTTGGTCAGCGCTTAACATCGAGGTCTTTAGCGCTGGTGAAGGATGACATGAGGTGAGTATGGAGCAGCACTGGAATTAATGGACGGGGGAAACGGGAGATCCCTGAGGAAACCCGCCGACCAACGTAAACGTCCGGCACGATTCCCACATGCGAAGATCCGGGGACCGACCCCGCCGGCAATCGAATCCGGATCGCCTTCGTGGGAGGCGAATGGTCTGACCATTTGGCCACCGCGGCCCCAATGCAGCCCTAAGTCAACCAGAGTGCGTGTACATGTAAATATTACACGTGTATTAAAATTCCTCACAAAATACAACTGTTTTTACATCCCTTGGTTCGTGCAGTTTTCTAATGGTTTAGTTAGGCATATGTTTGGCGTCAGCCAGCTAGGTCTAACGTTACTAGTGTTCACACACTGATTCACCGTAGACCTACATATTCACTGGCGCAGTCACGGTAATTTGACGTGTGTCTGGCAGACACTGTTGGCAGCATTGTTCGAAATGCAGCCAATATGTCTGTGAGCACGCAAAAAACACGTAGTCTAATGTTGTTACCAATTGCTTAGTTCGAAATTCGATAGTTGTTTGGCAACACACGTTAACGACATACTCGACTGCGTAGTGACTGATCCTCAGTAATTTTGCGTGAAACAGGCACGTTTCTTTTTAAACACTAGTCAATAAGTATGCATAAAGTAAATATTACGTAGATATTTGTTTCATAAACTGTGAGCTCGTTTTGTATACACTATTAAGTCACTATAAATTAAAAATATGGGTACTAGTATTTTTTTTTAATTTGGGGATTTTGTGAGAAGCAGACATATAGAGGCGAGCACAAATTTAGTTAACAAAATTTGGTTGTAGACTAATAAAAGGAAAAAATTAACGGTAGATTAATATCGCCGTACCCCATGTCAGATGTTTGACGTGTGTCGCAGATAACCTACTTGCGACATAACATACACACACTAAAAAAGTCATAAAGATATGTTGTTTTCCAAACATAAGTAATCAAAGAAGTTGCAGAGTAATCTTAAGTTAGTTTTCGGAAAGTGAAAGAAACCAAAAGTCTTTACTTGTAATGAAAGAATCATCAAGAATCATAAGTACAGCAGCAAACAATCTTCGGTCGCACGACGAAGCCAGCACAGACAAAAACAGAAACCTCTCTATGATGATATAGAAGCTACGTTTTCTTGAAAACTTCCTTGTAATTGAACGCACCACCTAAGTGATCTTTTCGTGGCTTTAATGTTGGGAGCAATACTGTCAAACAATATAAAGTAATTTTGATAGTACAGTATAAATAGAGTACAATTTACAATTTAAGCAGACGGTGTCTGCTATTTATTCTCACCCTGAGGTTGTGACTGGGGATATTTATTCTAGTGCGTGTATTCATCCATAAACAAAAACCATGTTTCGTGACGCAGGTAGCATTTAAATTTACATATGGCCAAATAAACATTTTATGTTGATTTTACTAAATACTTTTTCAGCTACGCCGAACTTATTATCTGGAAAAAGGGTTTGTCTCACTCATATGTATATACTACCACTTGAATAAATATTTACTTCATTTATCACGTGGCTTTTTAAGTCTACGTGAGATTTATTGTAAACTAATGTTCATACTCCTTTCACAGAGTACAAGCGTGTATGTGGTTCGTTGTAACAGGTTCTGTGCAGGTAATTGGATTTTGTGAATTACAGGTAGGTTTTCAGATCTCATATTTCGTTTATTTGCTTTATGTTTATATTTTATATGCCTTACTAACCACATTCCTTCCAAATCACGAAATAAAAAAATTTACACTTTTTTTTAATAATATTTAAATGCGTTAGAAAGAAATGCCCTTAAAAATTCGCCTACCATTTCAGCAACAAAAACAATTAATTTATATCGTTTTCCTTAGCTTTAACGAGATTCTTTTCAAAAACTGTTTTACGCAAGAATATTGTGTTTCTTTATTTTGTCTGAAGTGCAATAACTTCGCTACACTTAACTTCATTTTACCTCCTTACTGCTCAGTATATTGCGCCAAAATGATAACATCCTAAGGCTGATTGTTAATAACCTTAGAAGTTAATTACTTGATTGGTTTAACACGGATTGCTTATTAATCAAAACATATATTCATACTAAAGGGTCGTCTAGAAATATATGAAGATCTTGCCACATTCTTAAAAATTTCAATACTGCTTCTAAAACCGAAAACAAAATCTTTGTAAAGTAAAAAATTTACAGTGAAATATACCTGCTTTCACTTTTTCATATGTTAGCTCGCCTAAATATTGGCGGGCGTTATATGATCAATAAATTTCCGCTCAACTGCTCGAAAATTTTTTTCTATTGGAGGTCTCAGCATCAGCACTGCTAAATCTCGAAAAGGGATATAATATCGAGAGTAAAAGCCAAGTTGTTTTATTTTTATTGCACTCAAAGTAGCTAAAGCGAAAAACACATTTAATGAACGTTTTCCAGACTCCCGCTTTCAACTGAGTATCTAAAGTCCCATTATACAGTGTCTCGTAAGGGTTTTTAATGGATATGGTACTTTCAGATATAAAGTTTAAATTACGCTAAGTTTCAAACTATGTTTTTTTTGCCATCTTCAAGTTTTGCGACACATTTCACGGATTTATAACTCGACTCGAGGATAAATTTTCACTTTTACTGCAGCGAAATAATTATCTTCCATTTTCTATGATCATGAAAGATAATGTGGCTAACATACTTAAAAAAGAAATCTAAGTTTCTTGAAAATTGTTACATTGTTATCTGATGTTTTATGGAGAATGTAGCTACAGAACATACTGAATGATTAAAACTTGAATTTAAGGCCAACACAAACAACACTGGCTTAGACTGGAAAGAGTGATTTCTAGCTAATACTTTCACTACCTAGGCCATAAGAATCGCCTAAATTGGTCAGTACACGCCCTTCATCACTGAAAACCGTCATTTCTTTCCATTACTAATATACATTTTCTAGCAATATATTTGATTCAACATTTAAATACAGAATAGGAGTATCCGACGAAATCATTTTATTCGTGAGTGAGTGAGAGATTTTGGTCAGCGCTTAACTACGAGGTCTTTAACGCTGATGAGGGGTTACATGAGGTGAGTATGGAGCGGCGCCAGAATGAAGAGGCGAGGAAAACGGGAGATCCCCGAGAAAATCCGCCGACGAGTGGCATCGTTCGGCACGATTCCCACATGCAAAAATCCGGGGACCAACTCCCCCGGGAATCGAACCCGGATCTCCATGGTGGGAGCCGAATGGTATGACCATTCGGCTTTTTATTCGTATTCGATAACGTTTGTTTTTGTAACATATGTATCATTTTGTGGATTTTCAACAGTTAAAAACAGATAAATTTAGTAGACCTACATCCAGAATATCCGTTCGGATGATCACATACACCCATAACAATAAGTATTCAAAGTTCAAACAACAGACTGTGAAAATTCCGATTGTTACACAAAAATCTGTCGATTTCTCTTATCTTACCTTTCGCACGCACGTAAAAGGATGTAATAAGGCAGATACACGAAATATTATAATACATTAGCCACAAATTTGCTTTCCTTACATAATCAATTATTTACCTGTCACAAAAAATATATATTTGGTATTGACGCCAACGTAATTGCATAATTTAAAGAGATGCGTTGTGACTTCCCCACAAAATATTTTTTCAGTGTGTTTACAGAGTATAAAACATTTGATCTCATAGAAACGTGACTTTTAACTGAGTTTGCATAAATTTACATATTTATTTGTTTATTTATGTATGTATATATATATATATATATATATATATATATATATATATATATATATATATATACACACATATAAAATGCACTGACATACACACCTAAACTTTATCATTGCTATGAAAGCCTAACAATACCTGAATCGCTACCTATATTACGATGTTTTGGTTACATATCATAAATGTATCAGTGTCTTAAGAAGTAAATAATTATTAACTCATTACGGCTCTCGCACGTATAAACCTAACAAAAATTTGCATTGTCACCGTACAGAAATACTGACCATAATATTGTTCTATTTAGTTTTTTTTACGGACAAGTTTGAAGAAAAAATCCAGAGCATTTACTTCCAGAACATGCAAATTACAAAATAACACCATCAAATTCCACTCCATATTTATTTTACCACAGTAGTAATTAACCACAGAAGTAAGTAAAAATCGATGTCATTACTGTATCGATGATTCTTCTTTTAGAGAACCCAATTAAACCCGCTGTTTATCAAAAGCATTACCGCCCATACCATTCCGATGCTGGGCTAACTATTTATCATGGTACTTCAAATATTGTAATTGCAAAACCATATTTTCGTATATTAAAGCATGATTAAAGAGGAAATATGTACCGGAATACATTCCTGCGTTACCTTGTGTCACCGCCGGCCGCAGAGTACAGGGTAGGCAACCAGTCTGTCACGTGGAACAATTGGTTAGACACTCTGCCAGGCTTGACAAGCAGTGGACTCCACAGCAGCCCGGCTCCTCGTACCCCTCCTTCCCACAGCGTGTTCTTCACCTGAGGATCAAGATACTTTGCTCATCACTTAACATCTAGGTCTTTGACGCTGGTGAGGGGTGACATAATGTGAGCACGGAGCAACGTCGAAATGAAGGGGCGGGGAAATCGGAAGATCCCCAATCAGAGGCATCGTTCTGTACGATTCTCAAATGCGAAGATCCAGAGATCTACCCCATCGGTTATTAAACCAGGACAGTCTTTTTTGGGAGACGAGTCCTTTATTTATTCCACCAACCACCGCCTCTTTTTCACCTGAGAATAATTAGAAAAATTACAGGCTACACCCACAGTCTCGTCTGCCGACACATGTAGCATGCATGAGTAAACCAACGACTATATGAGAACAGATTTGAAACATAAATGTCAGTAATGGAGAACCTTACTTCAGGCGATGATTGCCGAAGATACCCGAAGAGGTCTACGTAACTGGTAACCAACTACTTGGGGCGTCATTATTAACTTTCTGATGTTGGTAGACAACATATTAGACGTGGATCTTTTAAATGGTTTAGGACTAGTCTGAGTTTTCTGATCAAGTTCACTGAATGTGACATTAGTTTTACTTAAATTTACGTTGGACATGATTGCAACCCAATATGAATCTAAGGTACGTGCTCTAAAGCTTCGTTATAAACACTTTCATACGTATATCCGTCACGACATTTTTACGTCAAATAAGAACAGAAGTTGTTACGAAACAGACGAACAATGCTGTACGACAACCATTAGAATTCAAACGTGTGATTTGAAAACGTATTTTCATGATTTTAAATGGAATAACAACCCAGTAACACGTTGTGTAGTTGTGTAAATAAAAAGTACTGTAAATACATAAGTTTAGTACTATATTTGTTTCAATTACGTCATTTGTGAAAGCGTAGAACTCAAACTTTAGCTACGTCAAGTAAGACATTTGTTTTCCCTTTGTGGTAAGTGGTATTTACGTCTCGTCGATAACGAGGCAATTAGAAACGGTGACACACAACTTGGTACAATGGTAGGAGCTGGGTGAGAATTCGTACATGGCCTTTGTTATTGTTAAGGAACTATTCCAGTACTCGCCTGAAGCAAGAGACCATGGAAAACAGAAATCAGGACGGCCGGAGACGGGGATCGAACCCGCGTCCTACCTACTGCGAGTCCAACTTGTTACCATTGCGGCACCTCGCTCAGTTCTTTCTCATATTGGAGTTGACCGAGTCTGGAGTGGATGAGTGAAGAAATTTTGGCCAGGACTTAGCAGCCAGGTTTTGTGCGTTGATGAGGATAAAATCATGTAAATATTAAGAAGCGGCGGAATGCAAGGGCTAGGGGAACGGGAGTGCCCCGAGAGTACACGGCGGCCAACGTCCGCCACGTTTCTTATGTGCGAAATTCAGGAGTGACCCGAATCGAACCCGAAGAGCTGTAGAGAGAGCTAAGTAGCCTAACCACTACACAACAGCGGAATATCGTTACACGTCCTGTCATGTTCTGTTGTAGCCTTGTAGATTTCCTGTTTAAACTGTCTTCGACGTGAGAATTGATATCAGTTGAACGTCATGTAAACTGCAAGCGAATAAAAATCGACCTTATTGGTCACTCATTTCCAAGCAACAAGCGCGCTAATGCTCCGATTACACGAAATTTGAAGCGGGGCCAATCTTATACTGTTACAACAACTTTAAACAACATAACTGTAACTCATCCTTTATTATATTTCCTCGATTTTTCATAAGAAATGGTTGTCAAAATTGGTACGAATTCACATTTTTGTCTCTTTTCTCGGACATTTTTATTATTCACTGGCATATAATTTAAGCGTCTAAAGCGCCGCACATTCCGAATAAATGTTATTTTCAAGTTCATTGACAGTTACTGAGACAGCAGAAATCACTCGAGTGATTACGATTTTCTCTTAGTTTAAAGATTTCTCTTAAGGTTGTTCACATGGAAAAAATTTAATATTTTATATATGCTTGGCATAGTGTTAGTTTTATAGACGTCATTTGTGACTACATTTTCCACTTGTAATAATTTTTTAGCTCACATAGTTTTCCCATAGCTGTATGCCAAAGTCAGAATTTGCAAGTTACAGGAACATAGGTTTAACACAAACCAAGTGACTTACTCGAATGAAATTATTTACACTGAAATTTGATATTATGAGCACTATGCTAAAAAATTTAAAAACACACATCAAAGTCATTTTGTCTTTTTTTTAATTGCAATAAATGAGGTAAATTTTCGTCATTTTCCCATTTTTTTAAAAAGTACAAAGGAATTGTGTGTATTTAAATATTTTAGCCTACTGCCCAAATTATCTAATTTCAGAGAAAATTATTTCATTCGAGTAAGTCACTTGGTTTTTGTTAATACCTATGTTCCTGTAACTTGCAAATAATGACATTGGCATGCCACTATGGGAAAACTATGTGAGCTAAAAATTTTCTACAAGTGAAAAATGTAGTCACAAGTAACTTCTATAAAACTAACACTATGCCAAGCAAATATAAAATTATGAATGTTTGCCACGTGAACACTTTTAAGGTGGCCGTCTGGATGGACATATTTTACTCGTTCGAGTATTAGAAGTTTGAAAGCAGTAAGGACAATACAGCCTCTAGATGCAAGTTACTAAACTAGAGTGCAGTATTCTTGCAAACAACTCGCATCTATGAGACACTCGGTGGTAACCCTATCATTTTATGACGTATTTTATTAAAACATGTTTGTTGTACATTCCTGTACATTTAAAAGATTTTGTGCCAAGATTTTCGTACCTAAAATTACCGCATAACATTCATTTTCGCCATTTTCGGTACCATAAGTATTCTTTGACGAGAAGTAATGAACCTGAGATTGATATACACACGTGTAACATTCTTAGTATATTATTCCTATAGGTCGTTTGGGATAAAGTGAGCACTAAAAATTTAACCTTTGAAAAATATCACTAGCCGTTACTGCATATAACTCAACATATACAATAGTTGCTTTACTACTTGTATGGTTGGCAGCGAAATTACGAAATATAGTTCCGTGTACTTTCCTATTTAAATTCAACAATACTGAAACAAAATAACCGAAATTGACATAATTGCATTTTACATAATTAATAAACTTTTTTTTATCAAACTGTATCGATTCATACTGACTGCACAATTTATCTTACACGCGCAAGCATTAAGTACCGTGTCCAGAGACGATAGACATGTCTCGTCGTTAGCCGTTACGCGCGGAAAGATGCGAATTTGCTGAAAATAGAACTTTAGCAAAGCTTTTTTAAGTGCTCACTTTATCCCGAACTGCCTATAAGCAAATATTACTTATGCACGCTGAGCAGTGGTCGAATAATAGTCTATCGGCCAAAGCTCTAAACACTGTTCGATGGCCAGGGCAGGCGACCACCTTACGGAGAAGTTTGCAAATCCGGCTGTGATACGTAAATGTTCACGGGTGCAGTTACCATGCATGCACATTAGTACAGCCACGTCGTACTTAAAGTTAACGTCGCAACTCTTGTCCAAGCAGCAGTCCTAAGTTAAATCCAGTGAGTGTCGACGTGAAGCGGCGTACTTACCCCTCTGAGAGGCCAGTTGGATGCAGCGTTCAGGTTGAAGCCCTCCGCAGGACCGCCGTTGTCTGTGGTGAACACGAAGATGCTGTTCTGTAGCATCCCGGCTTGCTGCAGCGCCTGGACCACCTTCCCCACCGACTCGTCCAGCTTAGACAGTACGCCTGCAACATCACACATACATGACGGTTATATTAACAGCCCTACACAGAAGGTGCTAGATGCCACTTCTGAAGTACGGAAACAAGAGAAAACGGTGTTGTTCTTATTTTATTTATGGGAGATGCATGGTAAAATCAAGCGCATGCTTCTTTATTTTTGTTTTACGATTTCGATTGGTACTTTTTACGTGACAGTACCTGGAAAAAAGCCGTTTTTAGCTATTATGTGGTGCCCTGCAACCATGTTTCTTACCATAATATCCATAAAACAAAAACAGAACAGCATAGTTTTAAATGAACGGCATTAAGCAGAAAGGAGCCAACCCACAAATTAATATATTTGTAGATAATCATACCACGTAGAAGGAGAAGGTCCGAAGTACCGAAACACCGACACATTGAGAAAGCGAACAAAACAAATACACAGTAACTGTGGACAGTATGACAATGAAGAAATAGACAAACACAACGGCATTCCTTTTCTACTTTTTACTTTCGCAAGGAGGCCATTGTGTTCAGTGCACAATAGTTGTAAATATGGTTGAGTAAAGCTTTCGTGCAGCGACGATAAGGTATTTATCTGATTAAATAGATTGAGTGCAATTTTATGTATAAAAATAATTTTTCTTAAAATTACATTGATAAAAATCGAATGCAAAACTAAATTAAGATATTGTTTTTATTCTCGTCATACTTGGAACTATATCAAAAGCGAAACATTTTTGTTTACGTTATTTCACTATCATAAAGATTAAATTTTTGAGAAAGTTAAATTACTACAAATAAAATATTGTTCTTCTTATAAATATAAAACATCTATTTGATTCGTTATGTATTTGTTAAATAACTGAGCTTCCAGGGTGATGAAAGTTACATGCATTAAGCATTAAAGGATAAAATATTTATGTATTAAAATATATTATTTTACATTCTCTGACAAATTAACTACTCACGCAACAGAGCGTATGGTTTACTGATAAAGAGAAAAACACCTAAGTTTACATATTCATAAATCTCAGCAGAAAATAATTCGCGTCCTCGCTTGTAAAACCTACAAAAACTTGGAACTGCTCATAAAATTTTCCAAAAAAAAAAAATTAATAAATAAATAAAACGCTGCGTCCACACAATGAAGATACCCAAGATAATTATGTAGAAATTTTACTAGTTTCGTGACGGGAAGTTGTAAATATTCATTAAGGAAATTTGATGTATTTTTTATGATAAGAAATCTGTAACAGATTCACGGTATTTATACAATCGATGTTACGAAATACAACAACAGATACGATGGATTGATGCGTAGAAGTCAGGCTACTCGCCTCTCGTCTCCCACCACAGTGATCCGAGTAAATGGCAATGGCCTATAGTAAACACCCATCCCAGCCATCCACCTGAAGTGTTGGAAAACTATGGGCAACCAAAATAATTATGTCAGAGCTGATAATAAAACCCGAGTTCTCTCAAATGCGATTTTGGTTTTAAAACCTAAGTTAAAATCATTCATCTTGCTACACCGACATCGGCAAATACTACAAGTAACGTTTTGGTTCACCACAAAAACATTTTGATGTCACCATTATTGATACGTATGTGGCTGTCTGGAGTTAATTTTTTGGACAATCTCCATTACGATGCAGATGCATGTAAAAGAAAATTAAACAGAATAGAAAACATAAGTAAGCAGGATACGCTTTAGTCAACATGATACGTACAAAACATAAAATTTCACAACTGGAATGAGGTCAAAATACAACTAAATAACAGAAAAGAAAAACAAGACACCGACAAGGCAGGCGACACAAGGCTCGAGGCCTGCTTTGGCAAAAGGACAAACAGACGCCAAAATAATACGACACAACGATGAACAGAAACAAGACGCAGGTGTTTTCTATACACGAACCGAGGAACAAAAATACAAACAGGTACAATGTATGACCCACAAATATACGTCACAACGATGAAACGAAACAAAACACAGTAGTTTTCCAGACAATAACAAGAAAGCGACGGCTCGGGAACTGGAATATGTTCCCGTCTTCAGACAAAAAAAAAACTGGCTGTCTCCTGATTGGCCGCGCTGCTTAGACTATCTCGGGTTGGGTTGAGTGATTACTGTTGTTTTGTGCTGCAATGATCAATTTGTGCTCATCACAAAATAATTTGTACGGGGAAAGCTTCTCAAAATGCCTTATTCCTGTGTGGTAAAATATTTAGTTAGAGTAGAGGTAGTGAGACCTGCGAATCTCTGGCGCCGATAGTCGTGGATAGAGGCGAAGGCGGCGACGGCCTCGTCGGGCGCGGGCAGGGGGTTGTAGGGGTTGGCGGAGTGTACGGCTGCGTGCGCCACGTAGAGGAACAGCGGCTGAGACGTGTTGTGCGCCTTGATGAGCCGCACAGCCTCCGACGTGAACACGTCCGTGGAGTAACTGCCGTGCAGGTCCCACGCCGGCTCCATACCGCGCCGCATGTCCAGGCCCCAGAACGGCTGCAACCACCACACACTCATGTACACACTCGTCCATACAGTAAATGTATAACATTTTCTTAACTAACGACATAAACAGGGGTGCCCATTCCCCCAAGGTCAAAGCGCAAATCCGCCCCCCCCCCCCTTTTCCAAAAAAACTCAAAAACAAATTTACTACGAGTTACACTTCAGTACTGGAGAAATATTTACTCAACCAAATCGTAAAAATAATCGTAAACAAATACAACTGCTCTGGTTTTTACTAGCCTACTTTGTAGGTAATACCAATATCGCACTTGTACTGGGCCAAACTTATAACATTGATCTTTCTAACATGTAGTAGAATTAACCTTACTTCTACGGAAAATCCGCGTCGAAACATCCCAGCCAATAGCAGCTAGTCTCCGAGGAAAATAGGGTAACTTTGTAGCTGTTACTTTCGAACTTTTTATTAAATGGAATTGAAATTTTACTGTTTACGTTGCCAACATTAAAAAATATTTGATCGAAACACGTTACCTATTTAATTATTATTTACAAATATTTTAAATTAGTACGCAGTAGGGGCCCTCTGTAAGCTCCACCCTCGGGCTGGTAGCTTTATCTTCCTCCTCCATAGGGGCCACGGTGGTCGAGGGGTCAGACCGTCTCGCCTCCCACCAAGGCGATCGGGGTTCGATTCCCGGCTGGGTCAGTCTCCGGATTTTCGCATGTGGGAATCGTTTTCTCGTGAATCTCTCGTTTCCCCCGCCCCCTCGCTCCGGCGCCGCACCATACTCGCATCATGTCACACATCACCAGCGCTGAAGACCTCGATGTTAAGCGCTGACCATAATATCTCACTCTCACTCAACCCCCCCCCCCTCCATACCTTGGCTGGCACACATCTGGGTCCTGTCATAAAACCATCACTGTCAACCCCCCTGTTGGTTTAATACTTCATATTTAACTCTCATTTGGCAATTAACAGCTATAAATTTTCATACTGAACAAAAATAAACTTGAATTACCGTTATCCGGCCACTTTTAGCCTAATACAAGGTGTAGAGTTGAGGTAAGTGAACTTAATGTCTCGTCAGCAGCGAGGTCATTATTGGCGGTAACAGACAATTTGGTACAAGGACAGGAGCTGGGAAAGAAGTCGACCGTGGCATTTGTTAAGGAACCATCCCATCATTCGCCTGGAGTGATATCGGGAAACCATGGAAAACCGAAATCAGGATTGACAGAGCCGGGTATCGAACCCGGGTCCTCCCGAATGCGAGTCCAACGTGTTACCGTTTTTTTTTAATTAAAATGTTAGGCTCCTTAGTGAGGTCTCAACATTGCCAACGAGCCGAACATCCCCTCTTTACAACTTTTATTATTTCACAATTTCCCAGTTCTTGTTGACTTCGTAGTTCGTAATTGGTACGATGACAGACATAATTAGGGTTTATTATTATATATACCTTGCTATGCGCGAAACTCACATGTCGAACACAGACGTGACATGTATACCAATTTTTTAAAAATAATATTAACTTATTTAGAACATATATAAATATATACATTTTCAGTACAACATTATTTAACAACTCTTTCTTGAAAGTGACATGTAATGATTCTTATATGACTGATTCAAAACGAGCTCAAACACCCCGATCTGAACCCGAGGAAGTGAATTTAAATATCAGCTCGCCGGCCGGGAATCGAACCCAGGACCCTTGGCCCAACAACCAGGAGCGGTGACTACTCTGTTTTTATTTATTTTTATTTTTTTTATTTTTTATTTTTTTGTGTTTGGTACAATGGCAAGGCTATTTCCTCGCCACTGCACCAAACATTCCCCCCCCCCCCTCTTTTTAAGTAGGCTAATTCATGTAATTCCCAGTCATTTTGTTTTTGTGTAGTTGTCGTAATTGTATGTTGACTTGTGGCACACAGACAAGACGAACACAAATACCCAGTCCTGAACTCAAGGAAGTGACTGTAAATGTTACCTCTCCGGCCGGGAATCGAACCCGGGACCCTTTACTCAGCAGCCAGGAGCGCTAACCTCTGAGACACGCGGTTTCTTTTTATAAAATGTTTGGTGCAGTGGCGATGCGGAAGTTTCCGCATCATCACTGCACAAAACATTCCCCCCTTTAATGTGACGTAATTTGAGTGACCCCAGTACTTTTCGTGAGACAATTAGTATAGTGACAATTTTTTAGACCAAATGGACAAACACAAATGTACACCCAGCCAGACATGGGAATCGAACCCAGAACCCCCGCACCAAAGCCGGCCGCTCAACCAACTTAGCCACGGGGGGTCGGCTGGCGGTCGGACACACCGCGGCGCCAACTCGCTCGGTGTGTAGAGAAGATGGTTACATAGAGAGACTGACCTTCTCGACGGCGGTGTGGTCGTAGTAGTCGTGGTGGCCTGTCCAGTAGCCGAGGTGGGAGTCGAAGCCGCGGTAGGTGGGCGTGTACTCCTTGCGGAAGTGACCGAGGTGCCACTTGCCGACGATATGCGTGGCGTATCCCAGCTGCTTGAGGTACTGTGGTAGTAGCCTCTCAGTGAGGGGCAGCCCTCGCGGCTCTGCTCCGTACAGCACTGTGTGCTGCATACCTGCACACGACCATCCTTACACACACTCAACTAACATCATATCAGCAGGATGACCCAAAAAAAAATTAACTTAAGTTTTGTGTCACGGAATACATGCATAATGTTATAAAAATGTTTTCTTTTTAATATTGCTCAAAATCAAATAAAAATAAGTTATTGTCAGGTATGTTTTACCAGATAAAAGTAAATTAATGTTCGCGGCATTGGAAACTTGGATTCGGAATTGTAACGCTCAGTGGATCACGAAAAGGCATGTAGGCAGAGTTGTCAGAAAAGAGCGTTCTTTCGTACGATAGATAGACTTACCAATGTCCGGAAACAAATCGTTATGTACGTGACGAATAAACCTGCACGTTCTTATGCTTGCGTGGTAGAGTGAGGATGATAAGAGGCTAAACTTTTAGATGATAGGGTTTTCTAATTTAAATATCACTTTCGTAGGTTAAATAATGTACCAAATAATACATGGGAATAATGAGTTTATTTTCCGATATGAAAATTTGGGTAATTTTAGGAGATGCTACCTTCAAGAAGAGCTTGCAGCAACGATACTTCTTACTTAACCATGTTGGTACGACATGAATTTTAGTGACATTCTACTTGATTTGCGCGTTTCTATGAGAACATTTAATGGATATGCTTTACATAACACTAGAATATTAACACCGCTACTTTGATTATCAACCTATTTTTAATTAATTATAGATAGTATTCAATCTTGTTGAGGTAGGGTCTCGTCGACAGCGAGGTCATTAGAGCTGGTGACATACACCTAGGTACAATGACAGGAGCTGGGAGAGGAGTCGGACACGGTCTTTGTTAAGGAACTATCCCAGCTATTGCAAAGAGCGATTTTGGGAATCCATGGAAAACAGAAATCAGGATGGCCAGAACCGGGAATCGAACCCGAGTCTTCCCGAATGCGAGCCTAACGTGTTTCCGTTGCGCCACCTCGCTCTGTTTCATTCTCGTTAAATGCCAAGAGAATGTGTTAAGGTGTGCTGAGGGAATGTAATTAAAGTTGAAATTCTGGAGTGACGCAATCTTCGAATTTTGCATAAGGTTTGGAATATGTACAGCATCAATCCACCGTTTTTAAAATACGTAAACAATAGTCTTAAAATGTTTTTCCGGTAATATGTGTGATATGTTAAAGGGCCCGAAATCAACGGATCTTTTCTTATATTACAAAATAACGGTCAGATATCTTCAGCTACAAATTTTATATTTAAATCATGAAGTGTTGTGGAATGCAAGGTGTTGCTGTAAACTATTGCATTTGTAATATGCGGTTGATTACGATCTCTGTGCCTTTAAGATTTATCTCCTTCCCTTCATGTCGAAGTACTCGAGCAAACATGACACAAGACAGTTCGACTTCTGACGTGTAACGTGATCAAGCAGTTAAAGAGATCAACGGCAATATAAGTATACCAACTATCCGACACTGCATATTCAATTTACTCCTGCTGCACCCTTGCTGAGCGCACACACGATACAGTTCAATGGTCTGAGGCAACAGAAAATTTTGCAAATATTTTATTAACTTCACCAAACACAAAACTTTCGATGGATATTAAGAGAAGTAATTTAGCTTCTGGGACATTTTTATACAAGCATCCACGTGTGTTCTTTTTTTTTTTTTAACAACTTTCTTTAAACACAAATTACAGGGACGAACGAATTAATAATCATGTTCGTAGACATTTTAAGGTATTTGTTTCAGCTCAATGAAATACTGAAGGAATAGCGAACTTGACAAAAATACACGAAATCATACAAATGTATTTTGCACAACCTGAGAGACAGTTCGAGAAATATAAGCATTTACGCAGACGTTTTGTCTAGACTTTGCTGGAATAGTAAAACCTACCCTACTTTGAATTTTGTGTAACCGGAAAACAACGAGCGCGGTTAGGGCCTACGAGTGCACACTCACTCTATTGATTTTATAAAAAGAACAAACAGCAGGTTCAACGACTGCCGAAACGTTGAAAAGAAATCACCCATTGATGCGACTTAACGCCTATAACATGTATCTCTTGTTCATTGTATGTACGTATGTATGCATGTATGCATGTATGTATGCATGTATGCATGTATGTATGTATGCATGTATGTATGTGTCACTTTCCTAGTCCCTAAACCCAGAGTTGTAAGAAAGTGTCACTTTGAAGTCGTTTCTCAGCATTACGCATTATTTAAAATTTATGTATCTTAGTAACGACCAAATTTTCATCAAATGTAGGCATTTAATATATAAATAACTCTACTATTAGTACAATAATTTCTGGTTTGCATTTATTTGGATACTTTCTGTGTTACTTGTAAACAGCCATGCAATTTTTGTATTAACAGTTATTCGAGAAGGTATTGGGGTACTTGTTTTCGTAATACGTTGCGGTGCTAAATACTAACTTACTAATATTTAGAGGCAGTGATTTTTGGTGAAAAGAATTATGCAACATGTTGTTTCAATGCCTCACGTTCACATCTGCAATAATGCTTCATAGTTATTGGCAGCGTGTATTTGGGTAGAGGCGTCACTCATTTGACTGTGGCAATGAGAATAACGACACTGCGACAACACACATCTGCGATTTGTGGGTAGATCCCAAATATTTTGAGAGTTAAAAACAGCTAATCACTGACCATGAAGCAGAGCTGCAGATGTACACGCGAGACACTGAAACAATATGCTGTATATTTATTTTCACCAAAAATCATTGCCTCTACTAATATTTAATGCCACAGAACAAAGTATATTTGTTGTCTCATACATTTGTAAACGACCAACTTTCCTCAGTCAATGTAATTAAGAAATTACCTTACGGGGTACTAGTCATCTTTCTTTTGGTTGAACTCCCACAAAAAGTTTCAAAATAGTGTTAATTTAAATAATTGTACTGAATAACTCACCGTTGTGTATAGGATGTCTTCCAGTCATTAGCGCGCTGCGGGAAGGGGTGCATATTGCTGTGACGTAGTACTTGTTGAGTATGAGGCCACTGTACGCCATAGCGTCTATGTTAGGTGTGGGAATCTGATTGGAGCCGTGGAACCCTACGTCGTTCCAACCCTACAAACAAAGAAACCTTCGTAATTAACACGTGCAGAGAGTGTAATAATAATAAGTGTTTTTTTTTTCGTCTGAGAAAATTTAAAGCGATATTCATAAATTTTGTTCTTTGATAATGCCGAAGAAATATCAAAGAGAAGAGTATATTTAAAACAGCAATAACATACGAACTATAATTTATGTGGCTATTTAATCATTAATATTGCTAAGCCAAATAATAACAGAAATAGTCTCGGTTCAATTGGTTAAATAAACACTTAGATAACTTGTGTAGTAAGTCAAGTATGACCAATGTGTATTTTCTCCATGAAATATAATCGATTAAAATTTAATCTTATTTTTAAACAATCTAACATTTACTGGATCATATAACTATAACATGCCTGATAATTTGCCGTCATATTTGACTTAGTAAACTGTAGGTTTGGAGCGAAAAAATCCAACTGCTTTAATATTTAAAAACAACTCCTACTTTAAATAACAGTACACAATGGTAACGCATTTAAACGACATTTAACACTGACGAATTTTAATTTCATGATGTACTTTTCACACTTAAATAAAAAGTTTTGTCTCATTATTTCTGTTGAGAGTGATTTAGAATTAAAATATTCATCATTGTTTTCCCCGATATTTGTTTTATTTTCTTTGGATTACTGTCGATACAATTTTGTCGATCTTGTGACTAGCCCAACAGAAATCACATTCCTGAGAGCACAGTCCATATGCAAACTAGTTCCTCCACAAATGTAGCACTTTCTTCCTACATGCCAGGCGTTGTATTATTGTCGCAGCAAGAATTGTGTGCACTTATTTTTTTTCGGATTGTTTCATAATACTTTAAGCATTTCAGATTAAATCATCTAACAATTTAATCTGCAAATTTAAAAAAAAAAATACACATAATTAATTTTTATAATTTAAATAAGCTGTCCTATTTGTAAATATTTTTAAATATACTTGTGTAAGATTGTCAGTAATGCATTTATTGATCAGTTGCTGTCAGCCACCTACCATCAACAATCAGAAAATAATTAATATGCAAATATTTCCCGCTTTGGTTAGTTTGATTACAATAGTACATAACGAAATTGTTATTGTTAGCATACTGTAAGAAAATGAAACAAACTTTCTAACATAGAAAACGTACTTTAAAAAAAACGACGTTTCAAATGTTAATTATTTCGTTATCAAAAATAAAATGAAAGCAAATATACAAAGTTATGAACAACTGTGCTTGTTACTAATGCTGAAATAGCAGTTATTTGCACATATAATGTCGAATGTTTAAAATTAAGTTCTCATGCCTGAATAGCGTACATATAGACAAAACACAAAAACACTGTAAAGAATACCGGTCGTCATAAGCGATTGTCAAGTTGGTGTTAATATGCAGTTGATAATATATTGTAAAAAAAATAATACGCTTTTTTAACGGAGGTGAAGGTATAAAATAGTTTTTCCTATGGGAATACTTGTAAAATTTAAAACACAGAACGTAGGGCACATGCAATAGATAATTAACGCATGAACAGTATACTTAAGTTACTAATAATTTTATTGCACCGCAAAGGATTTGAACTGGTGTGTGCGTTTACTCAACGACAGCTACTCACTACACTCGTAACTACTTTTCCGTTGCCCCTCCCCCTTACCATTCCCGTTAATCGTTTTAAATCTTACATTTATTTTCTAGGAGAAATTATTTTACACGTTTTATCCGTTTTAAAAATGTGGTGTATTAATACTTTTATTGTTAATGTGATATATTAAATTATTTGGTTTTAATATCTTTGAATGTTTCTTGCAGTGGGACAGAACGACAAACGGTGCTATTGTGGACATAAGCCATTGCAATGTGTTGCAATGACGTATGTCTACAGTAGTACAGTTTCTTATTTGGTTTTAATAAATAATTATTTTACAAATGTTTTCCTCATCTGTTACATTGTCAACCGAGTTCTGAGTTAGGTTTAAAGTCTTAAATCTCTAGCTCATCGAAAATTTAGATACACGTGGTATTTTTATTTAAATTTTAAGATTATTTTAATTACATAAAAATTTATTTTGTTATTTCCTCTTATATAGAATTGTCATCCAGTTCTGAACTTGGTTTAAAGTTTCATGTTTCTAGTTAATAGGGAAATTAATTTAAAATCTATTACGAAACTTTTTTCGAACAGACAGTCGACAACGCGCGTTAGTAAAAAAAAAAGTGGTAAAACACGAGACAAATTACATTTACGTTAATTGTACATCCCAATTAGTATTTATACTATAAATTATGCCTATGTTTCCAAAAATTTTAATTTTAAGCAATAGCGCTATTAATCTATTTTCAATTAAATAAATATTTCGTTCCAACAGGATACGTAGTAGTTATAGAACAGTAACCAGCAATTTGTTTGCATACGCTGAACTTTTCATCTTAAACGCTCCTGTTACTTTTGGAGTAAACTAGTTGATTATTACAATTTCAAAGACTCAAATAGATAAGGCCATTTATTATGTACGTACTTATTTTAGCGATCCCTTTACATTTTGAACATATACAACTTGCGAATTTATTTACTATAGTAATAGGTGCTGTTTTCCCTGTTAGCTAACAGCACAGTCACGTACGTGTAATCTGCCTAACTCCTAAACTTTCAGAGAAAGATGAAAACACGAGAAATTATTAGTTTTCGCGTGGTAGTTTTACAGTATTTTGAATTTTTTTTTCAAACCAAGTTAAGTTTTATATAAAACCTACATGGTTTTGTCACAAATACATCACTACTTGTACCTAATTTTGTTGGTAGCAATAAACCTAAAACTTTTTTCAGATTTTTGCACGTACCGTTCCACCAATTTTGTTATGAAAATAAGCCAAAATGTAGCGACATAAATTTTTGCGAACACATTATTTTGCAAAACGCCAACATATAATTGCGCATCGTATGCCTGCTCTAAGTATTGAATTTTTTTTTCAAATTATTCCATAATAAAGGTTTTTTGCAACAATATAAAAAAAACTATCTGGCATGTACGGTAGCCAGCTTCCAAAGCTTACGTTGAAATATTTGCCTATTATAAGTCCTGTGGCAATCTGATTTCTTTGCTTTTGTGATGCATAAAAATAACAAAAATGTTTGGTTCACCAACTCGATATTTCTAATATACTCATAATTTTTCCAAGTGAGGTTTCGATGGTGGATGGTCGATGTTACTGACTGTGGAGGAAAAAAATGCCAAAGGAAACTTATTTCCTCTTTCAGTCAAACAGGACATCCATACCGAGTTACGAGGGCTCACTGATTAATGAAGCCCTTAAGCTGGAGGTTGGAGACCAAAGAACTCGGCTGCAGACCTGGATAACGACGTAGAGGAGAATGCAGATCAGCAGTGGATTCAAGCATGCCAGGGGGAAATGAAATATCTCGTAGTTAATAAATCTGACACGTTCGTCCATACTCGCTCGCCAACGCATGTGCCTGTAATTTACGTTCGTAATGTGATACATAATTTCACACTCTGTAGAAACGGAGCAACTATTTTACAGTGTTTTCCTTGCATAAGAATTTCCTGTTTGTCGGTTTTCTTATATAAGGAATGAAAAAGAAAGCAGGTTAGATGTCCTACATGATTTATAATAACTACGCTAAACCAAGAAACTGTGTATATCTGATCCGACGAAATATAAATCAGAGAAATTGCAATTCAGTAAAAAGTATGACAACAAATGCGTTCTGAATTTAAAAAGGAAGTTTGTGCAATAATGTTGTGGTGTTCTTCAACCAAAGTTCTTTGACGAAAATCATTTTTTTAATCCATATGTTGTATTTTTTGGTGATGTATTGACGGCTCGAGTGTTTTGTTCGGCATCAGAAATATTTCCCTCCGTAGCTTAATGTGACTGTTGTTAAAAAGGCTCTCCTTCCATCAGAATTTGATATTCTTTAAATTGTTAGTTGCGTATAGCACGTTCATTTTATATTTCTGTGCACGTTGCATTAGTAAACAAAGGTGAAAAACTAATCTTGGAACTATTTCTGCTAAGTTATCTCACACATTTTAAATTAGACGTTGTTGCAGTAATTTGCCAGCTGAATGAAGAACTGTGCGCATGTTCAAATATGTTCTGGTGTTTACTTGCTGCGCACCACCATATGACGGTGTTTATATTACGACGGAAATATTAATAGCATAATTTAGTGAGCGAAAATTTGTTGATAGTAAGAAATTATATTTTGAAAGCATGATTTATAGCTAAAAGTTTATTTCCAGAGAATTATATCACTTTTTAAAATAATTTCTTTACGTTTTGTTGCAACACAATCAAGTACTTCCAATACATAAAACTTTCAGAATGTTCCAAACAAAGACGACCAAACTGATAGGCGATTTATAAAAAAAAGCCTGTCGTTGTGTCAACAGTATTTATGTCAATGCATTCATTAATTTTGGTTATCCACGAACTGTCAGTAGATTAAGTTGTTTTAATTAAAGACACAGTTTTAACTTTCAGTATAAATACAAAACAAATTACTTTACAGTCAAATATAAGTAATCCGTTCACGATATGTGTCCCCTATAACCTTATTTTGGTTAAGGAACAATAATTTGTAACGGTTTTGACACAACCACTTCAACATTCCTTTCGTGTTACACCTTCAACATGTAATGCATTCTACTTTTGTAGTACTGCTCATGTAATTTCAACATTATCTATTTCACTAAAAAATGGACGCTCACAAAACGTAAAATAAGTACCAATTTGTTTGCAGCATAATTAGTGTTTAGTTGGTCAAACGAACAGTTAAACAATACGAACGTTATCTAATTATGAATTCCTTAAAATTTTGATTAAAGCCTACTGTTCTAACCAACTCAATGCTATAGTAAAAATATGATAACACTGTGACAAAGCAAGTCCCAATTAAGTCGAGTATGTGTACATGCAACGGGATAAATAAACCAACTTAACCGAACACTGCCCATGTCATTGTAATCACACCGATGTACAAAATTTAATTTCCAGAAGTTGTTTTATGATTTGCTATGACTGCATATTTCTGAGAAATTTCTTGCAAATATTAAAATAATTTTAAACAGCTTTTCTTAATATTAACATATTTTACAATGTACATCACTAAGAAGTATCTTTAAAATTTCGTTCGTATGTTGATTCCATGTCGATAACAGACGGCAAATTTTCATTTTCTAACACACTACTACCATTTAGATAACTTTTTTTAAAGTAGGTTTTTTAATATCTAGAGATAAACGAACATCAGCAAAGTTCTCAACGATTTTCACAAGAAACAAACAGAGAATTAAAGGACATAACTGTATAACTGTAGTACCGCATTTTCAGAAATTTCGATTTGGTATAACAAGTGACCCAGACAATTACCCCGGCAAGTTTTCAAAATTTTCTAGCAATTTTTTTTAGCAATACCTTTAATTTTAAACAAAGCAAACATTAACTTATTATAATACTGGCTTGTCCATCGACTCTAATTGGTACAACACGCACGATTTCAGTTACGAATATCGTAAATGCTGGCATAGTTTATTTGAATTTGTAACTCGAAGCCACCACTAAAAACACTTAAGGACACGCAATCCAAGAATTCGAGTTTCTTTCAGATCTACTGCTGTGAACAACGACGACGTAGTTAACGGGAACAATAAGTAACATATTTTCTCATGTGTGAAACAAACAATATTATCTGGTTCAACTCGCTTTCAAGCAAGCAAAGCGGCGAAACATTAACTCTGATGCCACCTGTCGGTGGAATTTTGGACTGTCTGAGGCGCGGAGAAAGCGACCACGTGCAACGGCCAGGAACGTCACATTGTTCCGGCACTAATTAAGTCAAATTATACAGTCGGTAGAACTGTAAATAGGATCATAAATAAATATTTAAAAGTGTATTAAATACAGAGAGGTCTATTTCATCTTATGTTCTTTCACTAATGTTGTACTCAAATAGGAAAATACACGTAACTACATGCGATGATTCACTACCAACCATACAAGCAATAATGTAACTCTTGCTAATGTTGGCTTATATGAAGCAATGGTTAGTGATTATTTTCAAAGGTTAAATCTTTAGTTCTTACTTTATCCCGAATGTAGTATAGTGTAGAATCGTTTCACTTTTACCAGTGCTGAAACCAGTCTCACATTAGTATTGTTTCTGTTTTGTCCTGAGCCCCCATCAGTAAATATGTGTGTTTTGCATTAAAAGAAATGTAAGTATTCATCAATGTAGTGTTTCAGAAAACTACAAACTTCGTTTGGGTCTTTACAACCTATGCCCTCATGATAGACAGAATAAATCACGTCAATGTTTTTCTTCAAATTGTGTATACATTATACAGAAACAGTCAACTGTCTTAAATAAAAATATTCTTGCTCAGGCTCTTTGTGAACGTGAACATTTTGCATGTAATCTGCAGCAATGCCTTCAACCTCATCACTTTCCTGTGCAATATCTTCTATATAGTACTTCATGTAAATGTAAAATTTCTTTGCACGATGCATATGTAACATCTTCTCTGCTACTGCGACTCGACGAGCGGTTGCATTCAATTTACAATTTTAACTTTTTACCGTGAGTTCTGCGCATGTACTACACGTGTCCACTTGGGGTCTGCCATATTTCAAATCAAATCTGTCGAGAAATACCTTTCTGTAGAAACCATAAGTAACTTTCAGAGCAGGATACTTCTCAGAAAAAAGGTTACGCGTTACTTTTTCTTTCAGAACTTCACTCAAGTACGTATGATGTTATATGACTTGTGTGCTTTCTGTACAATATCATCAATTTATTTCAGAAAAACAACTTGTAGTGTTTCTGAAAGAAATGTCAGTATATGGATGTCCCCATGATGTCTATAGAGAGTTCTGAAATAATATTTTATGCAAAAAAACGGTGTATTTACATGGGAATAACTTATTTCAATCAATAACTCATTTTACCAAAAATCATGACTTATGAGATTTCTGAAAAAAAAAAAAAAAAAAAAAAAAAAAATTCAATTAGACTTTGGGCCATTTGTCTCAACACTTGCACTTGGTATAAATTATATTCCCTTGTTAGGCTGTAAATGCATTTTTTATTAATTCCTGCTATCATTAGCCAGAGAGTTTATTCTCTGACTAGATAGCCTGCCTTGGGATAAATACTTAACACAAGAGTAGTGCTGAGCGCGAGACAATTTATAAGATAGCAATGGAAGTTTCGAAAATTCTTTGACAAGTATAAGCTGATACAAATTCAATACTTTATCGAAAATCATATTAATCTGAGATATCATAGCATGAAACTATAACTGTGTACGAGTGCATGGATTGCGTCAAAGAGAAAAACAAACTGTGTAGGCGATTTGGTGCTTCAAAAATGTGTCTCTTACCAAGCAAATTTATGTACAGTATCGAAAATGATTATTATAAATGTGTGCTTTGTATATTAAATGTTACTTCCAAATTTGTTTAGCATAACCTAAAATTAAAATGGTATTGACTGTGATCGTGATTTTAGTCACTTTTGACTTTTGCAATCTAAATGTCTCTCGCCTAAGTAATGGTTTTGATGCGTTTTAGTAACCTCTAATTGTGTAACCTTCTCGTTCCTGTGCAAGGATGTAGGAAGTGTAAGTTTCATATTTGTAAACTACAGACGAAAATTGTCACAAAATTATCGTTACAGGCATGTTGTAGTTGTGTCCTGAAGTGTGAAGAAAACAAAAGTTAATTAATGTTTATACTGGTTTCAATTTTAATAAATTAGTTTTAATTCCATGTTGATTTAGAAACTTGTGACTCGATATTTATGAGTGCATTTACTAATATAGGCCTACAAGTGACTTTCGTCATTCAACAAGTCGTGAATCAATTCGTGATACCTACATTATTTCTAAGCGATTCAGTGCTAATGTCTCGACGAACATGTCGTTCGTACAAGGACTTTTCAATAAATTTTGCTGGCTTTGCAAGTGTTCACTAAGATAGGTTTGATTTGCGTAAACAGCAAACATATTATGTTAATAGATTTGAAAGAGTCTCACAAAAGAATATAAACTAAACGTTAAGCCCTCCAATCTTATTAAATAACGAGAATCCCAATCCAATCTCTTTAAGTAAGCATAATATTATGAATTCAAACTCTTAATTTTTGTAATACCGTTCACATATTTTAACGGTTATGTTAACTTTAAGTGTAGTATACTTGGTACTTCTGTTATAATAACTTAAGTGAAATGTTCAGTACAGCCAAACACAGAAAGAACGTGTTATAAAACTGCATTATTATTTTACATCTCACTTGTAAAAGTTTTAATTTTTCGTACGTACTTTGTAAATTATACGAAAAAATAATAATAATATAAGCATCGCATACTTGCCAAATATCATCGTAGTTTTCGAGATAAAAATACTGTATTTCTAGTAACTATATTGTGAACTTACACATAAAAACACCACCAAAAACCACCTGGTAGCTAACAAGGGAATAAAAACTGCTGACAACACAGCTGGGCTCTTAGCAAGCGAATAAGCTAACATTGTGTTAGCTAACAGCCTGTTAGTTGGAACTTGATGCAACCGGCCCTGAAAAGCTAGTAATACAATTCGGCAGCGAATATACAAGTTCAAAGGGGGGTTGACGAAATCCGTCAACGAAGATATAAAATTTTGCGTGGTAAATCTTTCGTGTTTCATAGTCATATAAATTAACAGTGTGCATACCAATTTGAACAACGTATTCAACTTATATTTGTCGATAACCAAAAGAAATGAATCGCAGCGTCTATGAAACCACAGACAGGTGGTTTGTTAGCGTCGCTTTCATGAGAACAATAGAATATGTTAGTAAAACGCTATAATTAAAAATTAAGGTGTAGTGAAATTCTACATTCTTGTCCTCTTTAAAGCTGTAACACGTCAATGATTAAATATTTTAGCTGTAAATAATATAATAAAGCACGAAACAAGATTTTTTAAAATCATTTGAATTCAGTTTTAAACTGCACACACACGCACTCACAAACCTTGAAAATCTCCTTTTTATATTCCGTTCTCACATATACAGATTTACGCGATAATATCAAATGAATTCCGTTCCTTTATTGGACAGTTTGTAGGTCAGAGTTCAAGTGAAAAGGAATACTGAAACAATTTCTACAACAATGCATGTTGGATAAGCACACACCAGTTATGTATTTGAAATATTCCAGTGTCAAAGGAACAAAAGAATCAAACGTTTTATATGTTACTATATCGATGAATGAAAGTTTTTAATATAAAATGTGTTCAAATTTTTGAATTTCGGGACGGGAAATATTACATATTTCTGCACCTAAGAACAGGCATTATATTTTCATACTTGGAGAACAAAAAATACTAATATGTATTTATCTACGTCTATGTTACCCTTTCCCACTCTCCTCCCTCCAACTAAAGGCAGAAGACAAATAGGCCGATTTAAACAAACTCACTTTTTCAAGGAAATATGTCATAAACAGAATGCATCAATAACAATAATTCCAAAATGTACCATGTTACAATAAAAAAAAACGCTTAAGCAAAACTCTTTCACATCTAGAAGTATAAATGTAAACAATCTCGCAAGTAGTACGAATTAAGAATTTGTAAATAATAAATAAGTATATAAACTAAACAATCTAGATTATAAATAGTCGCAATAAATTATTTTAAGCTATGAATCATGCATAAAAATGCAATACCATATCATTATTAAATTTCTTAACATCTAAAATTACTAAAATAGAAAACCTTAGCAAAATGAGGTATGTGAGTTAAAAATTATTTAAGTAATAAAATGAATACACCAAATTACCATAGTACTACCAAATCTGTTTAAATATTTACCAAAAAATATTAGCGTGAACATGAAGATCATAATTATTCTAGTAGCCCAAGAGTCTAGTAAAGCGTGCGTAAATTCATTAAGAGTAGTAAACAATAGGTAAGTCTAGTATAGAATGTTTTCTATTCTTATTCACAACATAGAGAACATTTGAGTTGTTGAAAATTGTGCTTTTAAGGATGAAATAAATTTCTGACGTGTTTGGACAGTCTTAAGAAATAATTAAGGCGTATAACAAGACAAGAAATATGTACAGACATATTAACTTAACAGTCGCATATTTAGTACCAAAATGGTTTCAGTAATGGTATGTACAGTTGCAAGAAACTCGGAAACCACTTGGGTGAATCACTGTCGGCATTTTGTGTGGTTATTTAAATTAAACGGTATCTTTCATGAGTATAAATTTTTTGTTTGCTAAGAAAAGCAACGGTATCATAACACATTCAAATTAAACATATAAATTACTGAATCCAAAGAAAAACTAACTGAGATTATATTTTTGTTAAAACCCCGTCAATGTCAATAACCTTATAAAAGATATATTTTATTCTAGTTCTTAAAGCAACCTATTCTTTTGACTTTATCATTATATTTCTTTGGTTTTTGTCGTTGGTAACATTCAACGTTCTTAAAAACTGCAATAAGTATTCTTACAACGTAATAAATCTTAGAATGATGGTGGGACATGTAACAATACAATAATCAAGTGATTTTTGGATTACAGCCTGGTTTAACAGCTGTTTCGGCCGGCCTTGCATAGCCAATACCTACAGAAAGAGGTAACCTTTGATATTCTCGTATAATATAACATAATTCTAGACTGTATTTGAAGTAAATTATTTACAAATGAATGTTTGTTCTGGCATCGCGTTTTTTTATCAAGTAAGAATTTTGTATGGTGTTCGTCGCAGTTTATATTGCACAGTAAAAATATATATAACTCTAATAGTTTACAGATATTTGAGCAGAAATCGAAATGCTTTTGTTGTGTGGGAATCTCATGAAGTTGAAACTTAAATAAAACTAGACGTTCAATATATTATTCTTATAGTTATTTACAGTATTGAATTAAGCTGATCTGATGATTTTGTATTGTGTGAACGTAGGAAACTGCAAGCAACTTTAAGTAACAAAGTACTGAAAGGTTAATTATTACACTCTAGCATATTGTAAAAGAAAGCATCTTTACCAGGTCGTCCGCCATGATGAATACGATGTGTGGACGCTGGTGCGTCTGGACAGCTGACACCGCTGCAAAGACCGTTATCAACAAGCACAGCTGCGCCATCTCAGGCTCCTGAAAACATAACAACAAAAAATTATAAGTTAATTTACTGTTGTCGTTGTTAGAAAGTGTTCTTTACAATGCACCAGACACTGCCTTCATCCGTTTTGATAACCAAACACAGTACATATCGTAGTATGATCTAATCTACACTGCTCTTAAACATTAACAAGATATGCTCCCAACAAATCTGGCATTGGCTTTTATAATTCTGCCAATAAACATTCATATTTACTTTTATGATTATCATGACTCAAAATGCTTGAGTCTCAGATGAATAAAATGTAACTAGATGTGTTATTACAACTAGATTAGCTTACATTTAACGTATAAAACCGGTCATTAAATTGTACGGTCAATTCATTGAAAAAACTATTACTTTATTCACAACAAATGAAGTTATTGATATGCAACTAAAAAACACCGATATTGTACACTTTTCTTCTAAATTTACATCCCGTAAAGGGCATATTAATACCGTTCGTATTGTTCGTGTGTTGGATACTACACAGAGCAGAGTCACGTATGTTTAGAATAAACCTGTTATATAATTACTCAAATTACTAAAATTTTAAACAGCATTCATGACATGACTATTTTATTTATTAAGTATTGTATTACATATTATTCGATGTTTGAGGTGGTGAAATTTCTTAATTAATAAAACTTACATGACATATTACGTGTGATTCAGATTTACAGCGCATATATGACGCAAGGTGTGGGCTGTGTTTACTTGTATTTTAACAGGAAGTGTGGTGGTATCTAATTTTATTAGTTTATTAATACGTTACGTTCATATATTTACTTACATACAAAGCATGTAAACTCTCAGGCCTGTAGCCGCGAAGGTGAAGTAAGGTGTTAGCTTTTTACTGATAACAACATACAAGCTTGGATTGCGGAAGTTCGAATTCAAGACCTCTGAAGTACAAATAAAATAATTCAAACACTACCGACTTTCTTCGCAGTTAATCTAGAGACGAACGAAACTTAAGAAAGTCGCACAATTCAATTTAAAAGTTGGCCTATAATGAGCTAACTCCGGCAAACTCCACCAGCTCATAGAAATTTATGTCTGCAAAAATATGCTGCAGTAGCAGATTCTCGGTCTGGCACTTAATTAGCAATGAATTATGTTGACGCTAGCCCGTACTGAGTGTTAAGTAAAAGGTTAATTAAAAAACTTATTATTTAGTTTCTATATATGTTTGACCATTTTATTTAAACGCGTTTACAAACTCGCTGATCCAAACAGATAAAAAAAAATTAATAGTCCACCACGCACCATACAAAAATTGTATCAATAATGTTATGATTTAGTTAATAATTATTTATTTTGAAACCATTATTTATACCAACATATTTTATACCATTAGGTTCACAAGGCTAAATAAAAAAAGTAAATATAGAAAACAGCCGTTGCGATTATGAACCTTGTTTATTAAGTGATCAGTTTCAAAATATAACTCTATAGTATTATTAAAGCACCAAAAATTGTTTCTAAATTCTTACTTATAGTACTAAATCCACGTAAAACATTCCCAAATCACGCAACAATAATTATTTGATAGAATTCGTTTGAAAGTTAATTCTCTAGAAATATTTTACAAGGTTGTTAAGTAAAAATTAACAAATTAAACTTCTATATCTAAATATGTTTTTGTTATGATGGTATGAAGCTGGGTGGGTTGTTTTCAAAAGTATAACGTAACGTATGCCTTTAGAAACGAGCAAGCGCACGGATGACAATGTGAAACAGAAATTAACAGTTTTACTCACTTATACGGACGTGCGAAACATGTCAACATTAATCGTAACTTCTTTTGTTTCAGGTATCGTTTCCCACCCCAATTTTTTTTATTGGTTTTCAGGGCAGCCGACAAAGTGAAAAAAGGCAGAATAAAGCAAATGCATTGGGGCTGGTAATATTGACAACTGTATTTGTGTGTTTATGTATTTTTATGTACACACACCGAAAATGTTCTTTTAATCCCCGACGCAAAAAGAGGGGTATCATAAGTTTGACGTGTCTCTCTCTGTGTGTGTGTGTGTGTGCGCGCGCGCGCTTGCATCTGTGCATCTGTGTATCTGTGTGTCTGTCTGTGGCATCGCAGCTCCTAAACGAATGGACCTATTTTGATGCGATTTTATTTCTTTGAAAACTAACGTGATCGAAATGGTTCTTAGCTATGATTCAAGGAAATCTGTTCAGCCGTTTAAAGATAGTGAGCTCTTTTTTATTTTTTAACTATTTATTGCAGGTAGTGTTGCTCAGCAACAATGTACTGAAGGGAGCTACATACTCATTGTTTTCATTTTCATTGTAAACGATGAATCCTAGATATTTTTGAGTGAATATGAGCAATTCTACTGGACTGATCGATTTGAAATTTAGTATACTGTGCGTTGGGGGTTTGTATAAACATTTAAAATATTTGAGAGTTATTAATTATTTATGTTAGATGTACAACAGAGAAAAAGCAACAAAAAATTAGCTTGACGCTGGATTGTATGTGGCTCTGAAAACTTACAAAGTCCGATAACTATTCCGATGACCGAATTGGTTTTGTTGTATGTACAAACGCAAGTTGCCGTAAAAGCCCGTACTGCAAAGAGTTCTGACAATTTCCCTAAGTACCTTACAAGCGTCTGGCTTAAGCTTATTTGCCGAGTTAAACAATTTTCGAAGGTTCGAAGTGTTGTCTGCCTCTAAACTTCTCCAATACATGCGGCGTGTTCCACTTTTCAGCAGAGGTGTGGATTAATCTCGCGCGTGAATTTCAGTCACGTCTCAAGGCGCTCCTTAGACACCAAATTCTCCGCGCAGCTATGATGCGTGCAGTGATTTGCACAGCGACTCCCTGGCTATATCGGAACTGCCTGGCGCAGAAATAATTTTACACCAAGTACCACGCGTTTAATTTACGAAGCCCACGTTTTGACTGTTTACTTCCTATAATGGTGGATGAGAACGTGGCTGCAATAAACCCACTTTTTCAAAGAAACCGTGCGACGTTACAGCAGGACAGAAATAAATAGGCCTACGTTCTTTGAAGAGTACTCACAAAAAGAGGCTTTGTATCTGAAGCAGAGACTTTAAAACTTACAATTTTGTATTATGTTCTTTTTTTTATATCATAAGTATTGTACATCATGACGCTTTTGTTATTTTGCGCAGCCATGTAACATGCTTTGATTTAATCATTAATAAATGAATTATTGGAACCAAGTGAAAAAATAATTTAATAATGTGCAGCCTGCAATATTTCGGGTACTGAATGAAACACTTTGTGTGTAGTTAACTGAGGATTACAATCTACGAGTGAAAATATTGGCAGAGATCACTGCCACGATAACAGTGATTATCTTGTGCGCTTAATGCTTGTTGGAACACATTTTGATGTTAACAATTTGAGGAGTTGGCTGGAATAAAGACGTTAGTAAGAAAATGGCATCGTGAGATAATGACAGGTATATATTAAGGATGAATTCGTTCTTGTTTTATTTTACGCCTAACTCATATGGTTTTCTCTTACTACCAATAATTAGTAGCTATATACATTACACTAGTTTGTAATATTTACTTTACACAAATTCAAACATTAAACAGCAGTTATTTACAGCATAATGATACCATTCCAGGTGAAGGCAAAAATTCATGAGTTGGTGAAGAATTGAGACATTGGTAAAACATTTTGTGTGTATCTCCAATGGATATTATGGAACAAGAAAAACTGTTTGATAGAAGGAAGGCCTAGCTCACTGAAGCCTTTATTCCGGCCAACTCCTCAATTGAAAATTATATATATTTATATATATATATATATATATATATATATATATATATATATACATATATATACATACATATATATGTGTATATAAACGTGTGTGTGTGTGTTGGTGTGTGTGTTTACAAAAACCAACAACCTCTGGCTCATCATTCCTAATGAAAAATAAATCAGAAAATATATAATGAACTTTGTACGTACTCGTAACTCCTTCGCAGCAATAGGAGTAATAGAACTTTGATAACAACATTTGAAAACAATTTTCCCATAAGCCGAAAATTTATCGACGTTAACTGACAACACTCAAGATATTACTTCATGCTGATGCATCCGACAAATTAATAGTAAACGCTGGCTGATACCTTCGGCTTGTATGAAAATAAAAGCTTGATTATCCCTTTAATTGCGTACAGTAATTGTAACGTTAAGAAATGCTCACATTTTAAGGTGAATTATTGAGTAATGTGCCATAACTAAAAAAAAGTCTTTGAATAGAGACTGTCGAGGACCCATCGTTTTCATGCAAATCGCACATGAAACTTGAGCGTGGTGTTACAGAGACTAGCGCCTAGGAAATCCTGCTTACATGAGTAACTAATTTAGGGGAGGGTGAGACAAAACTGAGTGAAAGGGTACGTTAAAGAACCCAAATCATTGAAATAATTAATTAAACTTTGGTGAGTTGTGAGTACGCCGGCGAATGTTTCTGCCAAAAAAAAAATTTAAGTGGAGGGAGGCAAAACCGTATCGAGAGACAGAACGGGGCACACAAAATATGTGGTGGGAGAAATAAAATTTATGTGAGTTTTTGTGAGTCCGCCCGCGTGGGCTTCTGCTAAAGGAAACCTATCTTATATATATATATATATATATATATATATATATATATATATATATATATATATAGTGAGAGAGAGAGGGGGTGAGAGAGAATTCAAAACCGGCTTAAACGGCAAAATGTGGTAGACAAAAATGTAATGGGATAAAAGCTTTAGTGAGGTGTAAGTGCGCTTGCAAAGGTTTATGCCAAAAAAAATCTTTGTGTGAGTACAAAAAAGTGTAGAAGGGCATAATGGAGTACCCATAAAATTTAATTGGCGTGCAATACATGCCAAGACAGCTTGTATTATACATTTATATTTTCTTCCTTGAGAACAAATGTCAGATGCAAATAGTTAAATATTACGTTCGTTTTAGTATACTTTATCTATACATTACAACTAAGACAGAATCATCTGCATTAAGTAGTCGAAGTTTATCAGTACATCTGTATGATACTACGATTCGTTTCTAAGCAAAAGAAAAAAGCCACTTCTAACCGAACGGTTTATTAATTCACATGACATGCACCAGGAGTGATATATTTGAATACATTGTACACATATGCCTAATCCCTGACAAACTTATTAAGTTAATTTTGAGTGAAAACAGTATTTCAACTGAATACGAGAAATCATATTTTGTTGCTTAGGTGCTAACTTTGAATCTACTTTCTGTAAATCAAAAATGTACTGTGAACCTTAATACAAAGTAAACTTGCAATCGCACAACACATTATTTACAGAGGTGAGAAACTTTTTGAGAAAATCTAGGTACCTTGAATAGAACGATAGAGTTGAAATATCACTTACTTAATGAACAGGAAGTTAATCAAACAGACCTTTTCCTAAGTATTATATTGTTCAGTATTAAATATTTAATGTATCTTGAAATCGTTGCGTGATAGTTTCTTAGTGTAGGTCTTAAAAATGAGTGACAAATTGTGATTTAAAAAATTCAAATACAGTACACTGAATTTAGTCATTCGTGGCTAGACTTAACCAAACTACAAATTAATATTCGGTTCGAAATTTTTTATGGAATGAATTTTATGCTTCTATGCAAATTCAATTATTTTGTACTTAATCTATCTTAATATACTATCGTAATTCAATAATTTGAAAAGCAAATGCAAGTTACATTTAGACAAAAAAACATTCACGGTTGAGCGCTTAGTTTTTGCTCAAAGATTGGCTGAACTTTACGTTAAAAAATTTTCGCTCTATTTATGTCGTTTATTGAATTTAATTTAAATAACATTCAGTGTACATCTTGACATTCTACGTCAGTTATAATAATTACGAATAGCTAGTTCTAATACTTCTTTATCATCTGTCTGCCGTGCAATTCTCATACATTTTAAAAGGCTTAAATAACTACATTAATTATGAATAGCTTGTAATATCCAGACTGTGACATTTCATATTTCCTTTGCAGCAGAGTAACGGTCAGAAAGATCTCCGCATTTAACTTTAATTTCACTGTACTGCATGAGCAGCAAGAGAGTTCTATTTTTTATTATTATTATTATTTTTGATAAAGAAAGGGAAGATATTTCCTGGAAATTTGCACGAGGGTAAGCAAAAAGCGGGGAAATAAGTTTCAGTGGTGTGCGATGATCGACATTATCCGTCTCTTCGCACAAACACAGTCGTGGGTTGAGGGCTTGTTGACACGGGACATTTGCCAACGTTTAATTAGCCTGTCATGCGTTCTTCCGGCTTTCTCACCACTGCATTCAACGCGTTATTATCCCCAATTTAACCCGCCAGTAATGGAGGCAATTTTGCCAGGTCTTTGTACGAATGGGACAGATATGGCTTTGTTTTTGTGCTGAATTTTATTAAGTGATTACAAACGACAAACTTCATTTATAAGTACATATTGAAACAAACGCGTATTAATGGTGACACAAACAGAACAGACTCGCAAATGTATAGCAGCATAAAGGAATTCAACTGAAAGTCACCATTAAAAATTATTAGCAAAATTTATTTTGGTTATCGACCGGAAACACAACAGGTCCAATAATTAGAGTCCTGGCTGGACTGCCAATGAAAATAAAACGTTGCGAATTAAAACACCTCGTTCAAAATACTTGTTTATCTGGTAGTCATCACATTTATGTTTTAAATGACGTATGTATTGAAATATTTGTTTCCAAATACGTAGTATTCTTGATGTACAAAATATTGATTATGTATGTTTTACATTAATTTGCTGAATGTTCTTTTGTAAATGTAAAATTTTAGGTGATCACGTCCTTTCGATAGTCAATCAAATTATATAACAATTATATTAAACCTCGTTAGTTTAAAATTGTCGTGAGAATGGTGTTAATAGATGAAAACTTTTAAAAATCGGAGAGCATAACTATGTCGTAAGAAGTGTACGCACCGCAAGTAAAGACATTTAAAAATGTTGAAATTAAAATCATCTGCACATAAAGAGAACATAAAACGTAAATAATAATTAGGCTACAATATGCACTAAGCACGTGCTTAAATAACCAATTTTCTATCAGTCGAGTACAGGGGTTTACATGTTTACATGTCTAGCATTTCTTTGGCATGATATACGTTTCGTTTACCGCTAACTGGAAAATAATTTTAACAAAAAAAATTATTTATTTCATATACGTCAAGTATATCATACTTACACTTTAAATGCGAAAACGTGTTTGTTAGTTTCTCCTTCTTTCAGGCAGCAACGAATCGACAGGATCTTTGCACATCGTTAGTAAATGTGCCGGAGAGTGACATAGGCTACTTTTTATATATATGAAAAATGCCCAGTTACTGTGGGGTAGTTATTTAACATAACTCTAGAATTACCTTTTCACACTAAAATGGATGGGCGAATTTTGTTTAAATTAGGTACAGGAATTTCCTCTGTTTTGATAGAACACATAAAATACTTTTCATCCCGTAAAATGCACAGTACATGAGGGATTTAAGATTGACAAAAATGTCGTGTGTAATAAATTTTAAAATTACTTACATTTAAAAATAAATGTATTGTGTAATGATTGTTTCTGTTACTTATTTCAACTTAACGCTTGAATACAACAATGTTTGCATTAGCATCCTAGTGTAATTTTGTGTAGTTTTTGTCAATAGAACACCAGTCATGTACACAGTAGACTGACGTTCAATTGACAAAAAATCTATTAATTTGTTTAGAACCATGCGAACGAAGCTGCGGGTAAATACTAGCCTGATATATTTCCGTTAAATTCATTACTGTACCAAATACCAAACTGATCTGACATTGTGAAATCCAGTGTACAACTTGACCATAGTAGCAAAACAAAAATTAACAAATTTGGGGTTAAAATGTCTTCTCTGATATCTCGAAAACATTTGTATGCTTTTTAAAATGTATTAATTGCCATACTGCTCTGTTTTCTGAAACATGTAATACTAATAACGATGCAACTGTAGATTACTTATTTTATTATTGTTATTATTATTTATGAGCGCAATAACAAAATTCCCCTACTTCATCCAGTAATTTGTGCCCCAGTAGATTTTCAAAACATAAGCAATTTTTTCAGGGGGAGTTCATGTACTATGCAACAACAGAAGCGCTCACTTGAGGTTTTCTATGCAAAGAGAGAATGAATGTGTGCTTCTAGAAACCTTATAATCGTAGTTTGTAAAAATGGATAATTATCTTACATGGGTAGCATTCGCGTGTTAATGAGTAGTTTCAAGTTACGTAGGTGTTTCACTGTACCTAATTTCGTCCTGGTTATCACAACAGCCCTTGAATAGTAGGTGGCATACACCTTAAAAACGTTAACTTCACTGCAAATAAAAATTATTTGATGCTACTTAATTTGCGATTAAGATACCTTACTTGATATCTTAAATAACCCTATATTCAGTATAATTTGAATTTTCCTTAGCATGCTTTCTTTTCCTTAAAAAAAAAGTTGTTTCTAACATAAAGCTTTATTTTAAAAACAATATAACTAACTTAATTAACCTTGCAGAACACCGGTGAATAATTATAATGGCAAAACCAATACTTTGATTCAGCTACTGCATACTCCGCCAAATTAATTCTTTGCGACGAAGCTTCCTTGCAGTGGTTCATATGTGAATGAAAATTTCCTTTGCAGCAACAAAGGTTGTGTCAAAGCAAAGAGAGTGTCTTAACATGGAGATAAGGATAGCAAGGAAAGCTTGTTTTAACGTAGCTGAAGCCGCTTTCTTTGACGTCATATTATGGCGCTAGTCATGAAAACATTTTTTTTTATAACCTTCAAATGATAACATCAAAAATGTTGAAATGTAAGTAACCTATGTAACTAACTACATTGATTAACTACAGTTAGAAAAAATTTCCGTGAAATAACGGAAAAGTAGAGGCAAAAGTTATCCAGAAGGCTTCGTAAAATTACGGACACTCAGATTTGCTTCATAACAAAACCCTTCGTAAAATTTTTCTTCAAAAAAGTTGAATTTCTTTAAGTTACTGACACTCAATTTTCCATAAATACAAAATAATCTTATTAGCTATGTTTTCGAAAGATCTTGCCGTGCTATTAAGTAACATATTAATTTTCCAAAACTGCCAGGAATAGAACCTACAACTTTTTTCCAGGCAGGCACTCTAACTGCTTTAACACAGCTACAAGGTAGTCAGTTTTTTTTTAACATCACCACTGCACCAACCATTCCCCCCAGTACTTTTCGTGAGACAATTTGTATAGTGACAATTTTTGAGACCCAAAGGTACAAACACAAATTTACACCCAGGCAGACTTGGGAATCGAACCCAGAACCCCCGCACCAAAGCCGGCCGCTCAACCAACTGAGCCACGGGGTCGGCCAGTACGCGAGTTCCATGCAGTGGTAAGAGACCAACTTTATAACAGACATATTTTTTTTAACATTCTGAATTTACAGAACTTCCTCAGTACTATTCAGAAAAAAAAATTACTCTATAGAAATAAATAAATATTTAAAGGAGCATGCTCGCTTGGCTCGAAACGCAGAGAAGAGGAGTGATTTTTTTTCATCACTCTCCGTTTCTCACTGTACATGCACATTAACTCTAGGAGTCATTATGATCATTACTACCAGCATTTTTCAAAGAAACACAGTAAAATGTGCATTATAATTGAAGAAAGATATATTTCAATGAATATGTGGAAAGTGACGGTCTAACATCCGTAAACTGGCAGTACGGACAAACTTCCTTAAACAAAAAATTATGGAAGCCCCTTCCGTATAATTACAGTAATTTTCTGTAAATATTTCCTTAAATTTTCGGAATTTTTTAACAGTGTACTTATTTGCTTGGGCCAGGGATTAAATTAAAAACTTACCTCACCGCGACATGTTTACGAATAGGGGGTCGCCATGAAATGACGCCAAAAAAGGCAGATTCACGAATCTTCCATACATTTCTATATAGAGAGCAACCCCCTAGTTTACGTCAAAAGTGAAATGTGAGCCTCGCTACTAGTTCGTGTATAGTCGGATTAGGTTCGGTTTAACTTGGCTGCCCTGCTGTCATTTATAATGCTGCGCACACTGCCGGTGTGCGTTGAAACTGTCCAACACATTCCACCGATACGTAGTAAGCAGATGCGATGTCTCAGCTGTTCGCAAGTAACTGTGCATGCTCGGTTCAAGTGGTAAGTCAAGCACATTACAGTCGGTAGACCACGTACCCATACACATCCGGCACTGACGAAGGAAGCATTTAAATAGCCCTCGTTACCAATGAAGTGCAGTGAGGAGTTGCAAGGTAAGCTGTCGTTTGTTCACTACTGTACAGTCTCGGTACACGCAGCAGGAACCAATAACAACCAAACAACTGGATCTATCAGACTACAATACAATCACTCAAGGGTTAGCTGCAAAGTACCCATCACGCACGTGGTGTGACTTCCGCTGTATAATTAAATCTGAAATGACGACGTGTACACGAAAGAGTAAACAAGTACCGTTGAGAACAAATGCAGCTTACCTTGAACTCATTCAACACACGCCACTGCTCGTTACAAATATAGCTTGATACATCGACTGACTGGTAACGGTATACGATTGAAAATACTTGCACACCTAGCAACAGTTCGCCTTTGAAAGATTTTTAAATTAACTTAATATACATTACCGTTACTAATACTCGCTGTAATGCGTCATTACGTAAAAACTACAAAGTATCGCCCAAAATCAACTACGTTAGGTGAACCATCTTGTGTATGAAAATAAAATCACTATATATACTACTACAAAAACTAACTTTCAATGTTTTTCAAGCCTTTATAAATGTTCCATGTGTCAGGCTGCACACAAACAGGATGTATCAGTACATCGGATACAAACTTTCAGGAGAGATATAGTACATCCAGACGATGAGAAATCAGATAGCAATGCATGGTCGGAAACACTTTCCTGGCGCGGAGTGACGACACAAAACACAGGAAAGAAAGCACACGAGCAAGAGGAGAAAACATGTTTATTAATCCTAATACAGCATAAATGCTGGGAAGTCTTTGGCTGGTGATGAAGGTCGATGTCTCTTATGTTCTTTTATCTTAGGTTATTGCTGTATTAAGAATAATAAACATGTTTTTCCTTCGTGTTCGTGTTCTGTCTTTCTTGTGTTTCGTGTCGTCACAGGAAAGTGTTTCCGACCGTGCATTGCTATGTGATTTCTCACAGTCTAGGTTTACTCTCCTTCTCTCCTGAAAATTTTTAACCGCTGTAGTAATACATCCTGTATAATCTGAATTCGATTTCTGCCGGTGCCCAATCCTGTATATCAAGAGTGATGTTTAAAAACAGCTGTGGTGACGCAGTGTACAGCGAGGCATTGAAATTCCGTCGTAGAGATGGAACATAAGTTTCATCCTTGACGTAACCCTACAAGAGAAATACGCTGTGTGTCGCGTCTGGTGACTGGCCGCCACAAGGCCTGTTCAGCAACGCGGTGACGTCTATTTCAGGTAACCTTGTGTAGTATTGTTAAAATGGCGATCGCTTATTTTCATGAATAATGAAATTACTTCTGTCAGGTCCTAGTTTCGGAATGAGTTTTAGTATAACGGAATGTTGAAATATGGGTAGGGCCTTGAAAATTTCGCGAATTCAATGACCAGCATGCTAGAATCCATTGTCCTATGCATACTCAAGCCCTGTCTATTCGTTCATTGTCCGCTGTTACGCAGAGTAGCAACTAATGGACAAATGGTCGAGGCAGTAAACCGTCTTTCTTGTTGAAAATGGTGTAGTCAGAGGGCTAGGAAAAATTCGCGAATAGACCGGGCTCGAGTTTGTATAGGACATGCCGTTCACTGAGCTCGTGAATTTTTACTTTTCTCTGTCATCTATGCCTATGGCTAGGAATATTTCGCGAGTTTAATGACCGACATGCTAGAATCCATTATCCTGTGCCCTAGAGGCCGGAATATTTCGCGGATTCAATGACCTGCATGCTAGACTGCATTGTCCTGCGTGTACTCAAGCCTCGCTAGCTCAATGCCCTGCATGCTAGAATCCAATGTCCTATGCATTCTTAAGCCCCGTCTATTCGTCCATTGTCTGCTGTCTGAATGAGTAGCAGATAATGGACAAGTGGTACACAGAAAGAACTGTTTTGTGATGGCTACATTATGTTTTGTCAATATGAACCTAACAAAATTATTTTGTAGTGGTTACAAATTGTTTTTGTAGTCGATGTAAAACTTTATTGGGGACAGCAAAAATTTATTTGTGATCACTAAAAAATAAATTTGGTAAGGTCCATTATAACAAAATATATTGTGGTGACTAATAAGTATTTTTTTCAGTGTAGGGCTTCGGTATACACAGGATAATGGATTATAGCATACCGGTCGTTGAACTCGTGAAATATTCCTAGCCCTAGGCATAGATTAGAGAAAAGGAAAAAAATCACGAGTTCAGTGAACGGCATGTTAGACTCCACTGTCCTGTACATAATGGAGCCCGATATTCGTTCATTGTCTGTTGTTTCAGCGTGTAGCAGCTAATGAAAAAATGGTATATGCTTGTGTGTACGCCCGGCAGTAGATTATTACATAATTACATTGAACTCACGAAATATTCATTTTCCTACAGATTACGTAAACATTCGAAGAATCTCGTAAATGCTCGAGCACTGCATGTTAGTTCTCTGTCCCTCATACACGTGTGTTATGTCGCCGGTTGACATTCACTTAAGGAAGAAAAGGTAAATGAAACTGGAAGTCAAATTCTAAAATTTTTAATTATGTATATGCCTATACTTTCCTCGCACGGAACACATCTATAAACGACTTTCGAATGACAACCAACTGCTATCCCCACAGAGAAATATTGGTGAGCAGTTGGTTGTCATTCGAAAGAGGTATGTATATAGTTTCGGCTCTTAGGCTCGAACAACCATCCTCCTCAAATCTGCTGTACTCCTTCATTGGGCTGTTGAAAACTGGTGGCGTCTTATGATTCTTGGCATGGAAACTCTTTGCATGCGTACAACCGCTTTCTCTACCAGATTCGCCAACAATACAGCGTCCCTGTAGACAGTTTTCACAACTTATCGTCATTGTCAAGTAAAATTACCCTAAAATAACTTTTATAATTAGTTTGATACGTTGTGTGTCATAATTTATCCGTTTCTTAACCATTTACGTGTACCTTATTTTACCCGGACCATTTAATTAACGTGTACGTATTTGTACAGTAGATAGTAAACGCTGTTAAGAAGTTTCCACTTCAGACGTTTTTCATACGTTTCAATAATTTGAATCTATAATATTTGTGTTTAAGTAATTTTAAACTATTCAATTGTTCCCTTGGGCTAAAAGCTTAGCACGTACTTTTTCAGTTTCTTTACAACTTTTTAAAGCTGTTCTTTGACAAAAAAAAACTCGTTGCATTAACTATTTCTGAGATAGAAATATTTAACATTATGCTGATATGTTTTCACGTCTGACGTACTTCCTTAACGATGGCAGCAAGCACTTAGATTTTGTAGTGAAGTTCCACTTATGTCATATTCCTGTTATTTGGAAGAACATACGCCGAATAAAAACATATATGTGGGGGATCACGAACGTGGGAATCCTACTGCTGAGTTCAGCCTGATAACTCGGCGACAACGACAAAAAAAGTTATGAGTTTCGTCAGTAGTTCTGAGAATCAGGTTTTGAACTTTGACCTTGGCAGAGGGCAGCGTGGTCTCTATCACAACCGGGAAGTCGGCTCGAGTAATAGAAGAACATTGGTTTGGTTGGAGTGTTGGAGTGGATGGGGGAGAGAGGACAGGATGACGTCGACAATGAGTTCGTCCCTCATCACTAATGTCACGGCTAATGATGTATGCGCGGCCCGGAGTCTTGTTACCCCACCCCCTCCTGCATCAGGAATGTCGCCCCACCTACCTTCTGGTAACAGCTGTTTGCCGTCCCCTTCCCCACCCTCTCCAACATACCACCTTGCCACTCACCCCCAGCACATGGTGACCTGCCTAGGCACGTGACATATTACTGACATGAGCTGTCTGACACGTGAGGCACCCTGATCACTGGCTGCATCCGACCAAATGTGTGACGATCCCTTTTTCGGGAGGGGCCGCGGTAGCCGAATGGTCTAACCATTCGCCTCCCACCAAGGCGATCCGGGTTCGATTCCCGGCGGGGTCGGTCCTCGGATTTTCGCATATGAGAATAGTGCCTATGACGATGCCGTTGGTCGGCGGATTTTCTCGGGGCTCTCTCGTTTCCCCCGTATTTTTATTCCGGTGCTACTCCATACTCACCTCATGTCACCCCTCACCAGACCTAAATACCTCGATGTTAAGCGCTGACCAAAAAAACTCACTCACTCACCCTTTTCCGGGGATGTCTAGGCTTCAATGTGAACATTGACGCCAGTGGGCGGCCGCCTGGTGAATGATGTGTATGTGTGAGAGGCGAAAATCTATGAGGCGCTACGAGAGACGCCGGCCGGCACAAGTATTGTGATATCACTTCTACGCCCAAAGTCAGGGTTCCCGTCGTAACGGTTTTTTACTATGGGACTTTAAGCGGTAACCCTATCAATGTTTTGAAAATGTCACTGTAGCAAATTCCGACATCTTTGAACTAATTCTATGCATATATTTTGAGAAATAACCATCTGAAAAAGCCGACTCTCCCATGTTTCAGGGTTTTAAAATAATGCTTCCAACAGGTGTGGTATCATAGGCCTAAATGTCATGTTCACAAATAGTCTTAAAGTGTGTTTTCGTTCCGTAGCTAAGCACTGTGGACGAACATTTATAATTATATCTGAGAAAAACCATAATCCCGGGCACGCTGTACATAGTTCGAGTGCCAGCCAGCGGTTTCCTTTAAGAAAGTGTGGGTCTTGAAAGAAGGCTAGTTAAGCAATTTGCACATAGAAGTGATAAAAGTAGTGGTGAGTGAGCACTCCAAGGCCACGAGTTCGTTTGTGGTGCCACAAGATTTAAAGAGGTTCACAAGAGTATTGCAATGCAATGACCTGTATGTTAGAATCAAAAGCCCCGAATATTTGTCCATTTACTGCTACTCAGTGGAACAGCAGACAATTAACGAATAGACGGGGATTTATTATGCATAGGACAATGGATTCTAGCATGTGGGTCATTGAGTTAGCGAAATTTTCGTGGCTCTAGTTATAACAGATAGCTGTAGCCAGTATGTATAGCTGTGAGACTGTCATTTTGTTTTTATTATAATTAGGTATATTTCAAGCTTCTTTAAGTGCTCTTTTTTTCCAGTGAATAGTTTACATTAATTTCACATTAAGTAAACATATATTTACTACCTTTGAGGGAGTGTCACTAGTTTCTTTTATTCTGTTGTGCGTGACAAGAATTTTCTTGTCATTATTTTTGCATAAGAAACTCGTATACGACATTCCAGTTTCTGTCATGGCTACAACCTGTATACGTAGTGCCCTGCGATTTTTTGTGTGGTCTCACACAAAGCTCTGTTATCCCAACATTGACATATCCCTCGGAGACAATTTTAATTAAGCAGAATTCTCATCTTGTAGCTCACGGTATGCGTAGTCAGTTCCGACTGTGTTCCATTTTCCTGGCGAAGACTCGGCGCGGAAATGAAGAGTCGCGGGGCGGCGGCCTTTGAACACGGTGGCGTGACTTGAGCGTGCTGGTGGAAAAATTTCTCTTCGGTAGGTTTCCAGAGGATCCGGGGTGAAAAGTTGCCGGGAAACAAATGGGTGGGGTGAAAAGGAAGATAGCGTGCCACAGCGTGGCTTGTCTGGTCGCCGAGGTTGTGGAAGGAGGTGGGTGGAGGTCGTAGCAAAGTTTTATTGCACGTTCTCCACGAGCAGTGCGGAATGCGAGCAGGGTTGTCGAATGAAAACCCGCGCTTTGCCGCCGCGTCCTTAGCGCCCCCTCTTCCCTCAACAACCACCAATCCTATTCATTTTCTGAACTTCCCTACCCTTGCCTGACCTGGCCAGCGAATTCCACTCCCTTCCGCAGTCGCCTCTTTGACCCAATTGAAGACCACCTGGAGCTTTTTTCTTCCTTTCAGAGATACATCAAGTATGCCGCTTAAAAGACTACTGGAATAGGCAATTCAGAGTAATATTACGTTTTTGTTTTCCCTATTCCGCCAGTTTGCACCATTCCAAAATTTGTTCACGAAAACAAAACAGGATTAAGTAAAAATAAAGTACACTAAATATTACACCCTACTCAAAACTAAAGTTTTAAATTTCTATAAAATACATTTAGTACTTTAAATCTCGACAAAACGGGCTTCTAAAATGGTTATTTACTGCGACCAGCCTATAGTAAATATGTGCATTTTTACGGGATTATTTAAGTCACCGCTTATGCTTCTCAACCAACTGCATTCATTCCCCTCTTGTCGGTATAATTAATGGTACGAGACTAACAAACACAGTTTATAAATTTAACTGTTCTCGATACTTTTCGCCTGGAGATAACAAAACATGTTTATTGTCGAGAGGGGCTATACCGTGAATAAGTATAGCTTAACGAAATTGCATACAGTACAAAGGGCCAAGTAATCGAACACGACATGAAATTAGCCATCGCTTGAACCTTGGAAAACTGAAACTTTAACGCCTCTGCTAGGGCTCTAACATGTGTCCTGAAAGTGGGCCCAGTAAATTATCTGTAATTGCACAACTTCATTCAGAGTAAGCTGACGAGAGAGTACTTTGTCACCCATGAGGAGTGCCTAACCTATACGAGACATTCAGTGGTGATAATATTATGGCGAAACTTCAAAGATGACGGTACCAAACGAGGTGGCACAACGAACGGTATCACGTCGGACTCGAATTCTGATGTGTCCGGCCATCCTGATTTTGGTTGCCCATGGTTTCCCAAAATTACTTCAGATGTATGCTGAGATGGCTTCGTTTTATAGGCCATGGCGAATTCACTTCATTCCCTGTCTCAGTGCAGTATTATGTGCATAACAGTCTCTAATAGCCTCACTGTCGACGAGACGCAACGTCCAGTAATAAAAAAAAAGAGATGAAGTTGTATCGTAAACAATAATATCGCAATAAGTTATTCATGCCTAGAAATGACATTGAAAAAAAAATCACTCTCGGCCTCTATCGACAGCGAAAAAAAGTTAGAATATATATCAGTGGATGACGGATGATCTATTACCTTTGTTATAGACACGTGTATATTTCACGACAGTTCAGTGACTTGCACACAGAGATGTGACGCGGGAGCTGCGTCACTCTTAGCTCTCCGTGTATTATTTCCTACACTTTCATCATTTTCCTTACCTCACTCGCACATTCTTCTACCTGCCAAAATACAAAACTCTCTCTCTTTCTCTGTCATTCTGTCAATCATTTTCATAATAATAACGACTTGGCCGAAAATTCTTAGGAGAGCTACGTATTTGCCAGGCATTTAAACAAAGTTAACGACAGCACTTCAGATAATCGTGAAAGTTCCATAAATTAAAATTAAAAATAACTTGGCTAAATACCCTTGTATACAAATAGGAGAATGAATATTTGGAGGATACAAAAGTTAAAGTACTGCAACTGCATAACGTGGTGAAGGAGAACCACTTCAAAATAATTACTGTCACTGCAGTCAGCAGATATGTGAACTGCAACTTCCCCAGAATTCAAGTAGTTATCTTATGATACGATGAAACAATTCACGACTTCAACGCCGAAGAAAACTTGCTCCTGTTTGATAGGGTCAACAGTGTGGAGTTTTATTGTTATAGTAATGTATGTTACAGAGGATGTGGTACATGAAGCGAGCGAAGAACAAATGTGCAGTAATCGCTTACGAACCTAACTGTTAATTTACGTCACGCGCAAAATTAACCTCAAACCACGTTACTTGGAGAACCATTAGCACACTGTTCATGTTAATACTCGTTATAAATTTTACTGTACATCTTCTGACTGACATTTAATAAACTGATATTAAAGCTAGGATTCTTTTGAAATGAAATGAGTCCGTTGACTGGTTACACACATATAAAACTCATATCACAATTTGAACAGTAAATTTTAAGCAAACCCTAGAAAGAAAGGTTGGTGTAATTGTATCAGCACGATTGCAATAAAATGAGTGTTCGATTTCGGGGACAATCCTCTTGATTTTCGTTTTCCACAGTATTCTAAAAACACTCAATACGAATACTTGATTGGGGCCGCATTGACCGAATGGCCTGACCAATTGCCTCCCACCAAGGTGATCCGGATTCAATTCTTGGTGGAGTCGGTTCCCGGATTTTCGCATATGGGAATCGTGCCGGACGATGCCACTGGTTAGCGGGTTTTCTCTGGGATCTCCCGCCGCTGCTCCAAACTCACCTCATATCACCCCTTACTCATGAATTCTTGAATATGGAATGGCTTTTTCAATGCAGATCATGGACGATCTAACACGTCTTTCCTTCCTACACTTTTGTCTGTAATTACTAGGGACTGGAAAATTTCGTGAATTAAATTACCTGTAGGCTAGAATCAACTATCCTATGCATACTCAAGCCCCGACTATTTGTCCACTAGCTGCTACTCAGTGGAACAGACAATGAACGAATAGACGGGGCTTGAGTATGCATAGTACAGTATATTCTACCCTACAAGTCATTGAATTCGCGAAATTTTCTAGTCCCTAGTGATTACTAGAGCCAGTGATTTTGATAAAAAAATATTCCTGCAACAATTTGTTTCACTGCCTTGCGTGCACACCTGCAACTCTGGTTCGTGGTTATTTGCAGAATATAACAGAGCAGAGGCGTGACTTATTTAACTGCACCAACCAGAACAACGTTACCACGATACCACACGTCCGTGATTTGCGGGTAGGACCCCGAGACACGGAATGTTGAAAACTTCCAATCACTGACCATGAAGCTGAGAAACAGGTGTTCATGTAAGGTATTGAAACAATTTGTTGCAAAATTCTTTTCACCAAAAATCACTGGCTCCAGTAATTACCTATCCCCTATACTTATATTTAACATTCTTTAAAAACGGTTAGCTAGACAAGGTCCTCCATTGTACTAGGGAACTCGGTGGTGTAGTGGTTAGACCCTACCATTACCTCGATCCGAGTTGGATTGCTAGCTGGATATCTCCCGATTTCTGCATGTAGGAAATGTGGAGGTCATTACCATTGGAGAGCGGGTTTAATTGGGGTTAAACTACTTCCCTCTCCCTTGCATTCCTCTATTGCTCCCTACATACCTCATCACCATCACCGGGCTCAAGTCGTCGATGTTAAGGGCGCTGCCTGCCATGCACTTCAAATGCTCTTAAGTGTGTCTGTAAATACGATTTTTACGAAACTATTGAGCATGTGCCTTGTGCCAATGTACAAAAAGAAATCACTCCCCGGACATGGACGAACTGTCACCGTTAAGACATCGTGCTCATTGAAAACTGTTTATAAGTCCACCAACATAGCTAATAACAGTCTTTTCAGACTGCCGTGCTTCAATATGTATTAAATGGATGTACGTGAAAATCATAAACATGCATTGAACGATACTGCAGACTTTTCACCAATAAAATTACATGGTCGATTCTTGAAGACTGAATTTGGACGTTGTAAAATAAATAAATAAATTAATTAGTAATAATGGATTGGCAGGAATCTTTCAAACTAATTCAACACTTGGCTCGTTGTGGCAACGCAGCATTTGATACGCGTTTCAAGGTCGCCGTTTTAGCTTCATCACATATGAGCCTCAAACGCGCAGGTAGGAAGGGCCCTTAATCACTGACCAGAATCTGCCTACTCCACTCAAGCAGACAGTACATAAATGTAAGCCTTACCTTTGTCATCCCGTTACCGTCCACGTTTGTCCCGAAAAAGGCGTCGTCACCTCAACCAAAACTCCAAACTCCGGTGTTGAACTTCCGCGACTCCCCACGTCAACGGACCCCGAAGAGACGCGACGCCTCTGCCCTCGCTCGGCCAACATCTCCGGGTCTGTGACCCCTCGCATAATTCGAGAGACTGCATCCTCCCACTCGCCCTCTCATTTCCATTGACTCCTCGGGTGACGTCACAAGAGCATAGGTGCAGCAGCTACGTCATCCTCCCCGCCAGAACTTGTCTTGCCTGGCGCGCGGCTCGTAAAACACCGTCACCCGCCTACTTTCTGCACGTGACGTGGACGAAGGCCAAGGCCTGGTCATGTGTAACCCTCCCCCTTCCTTCCCTCCTAGAGGTTAAACCAGGTCACAAGCTGCTTGCTTCCTGGTCACATAGTGCCGTGCCTCCACTCCGCCTAGTACCCAGGTTGTTGGTCCATCTTGAACCCAAGATATTTAACAAACTAGCGAAGGTCCGAATAACTTACAGCCCACATGACGCTAGAAAAACAATCATTGATTTGTCCACTTTTAAACGTCATTCACTTTTGCCTTGCTGAGTATTGCTCTGCCAGTCTGGTGCTAGTAAAATAACCAAGTGTAATTTAATTTCGTTTCAGTCTTGAGTCGCGTCTAATATTACTCGTCCTACATTTCGGCCGTCATTGAAGCAGCTGTCATAACAAAGTATTCAAATACATGCGACACAGGGAAAACAGGCGCTAACTTGTCGGTGAGTCGAGTCAACCAGAAGGTGACCAAAGTATAATTCCTTGACTTCGTGGCTGTCTGTCCTCTGTTGGCCAGGCATTATTCCCTGGTTATGGCAGCCGTAATATCTGCTGGAACCATGGCTCAAGCCCAGTAGCCAATAAAATAATGTCATGTAGGCCTACCACTGAAACCAAGCGTGACTTACAAGCAGGGGAGGACTGGCCCTCTGGAACAACGGGAAATTTTCTGGTGCATTCTTTCCTTGAATTCAAGCTGGTACTTCACAGATTTTTTGTATTTTTTTATGAAGAAATCAGTTTATCAGTTTATATGATATCCTCTGAACTAGAACTGGGTTTGTAATGAAGGAAGAAGGATGTTTTAAAATATAACTATAATCACATCGTAACGTATCGCATTCATAAAATCAGTTGGGGCCTTATTAGAGATCCTCTAAAATGTTTCATCGTTTCTTAGTACAGTCATTTCACCCTATCTGCTAGCTAACACGAATATAAATTAATGTTTATACCCTTCCTGTTTTATTAATCCGAAGTTGTGGTCGCACACTACCAAATTTTGGCTTTCCAACAATGTGATTGCTTTATTTGATGGCAATAGAACATCACGCAGGACACACAGAGAATTTTGTCTTGTTCACTTACAATTTTCTGAAATTAATCTTAAGTATAATACTTAACACGTATATACCATTTAAATACTTATCATGAATTCCTGCTATCGTCTGAACAACCTGAAATGCAATGCAGGGCATTTATTCCTAACATGATTTAACCTCCGGCAATCGAAAAAAAAAAAAAAAAAACATTTCACGTGACTGAGCCCGCATAATCTTCAGAATGTACCTTTCATAATTGCGTGAAGAATCACTACGTATTTCGAAGCAAGCTACTATCGTGAAGGTCGCTTATTCGTTTCGTGGCATAACCGTGTATCTTAATGTTCACTTAAATAAATCGTGAAGAATGAGTGAAGTAATTTTGGTCAACACTTGAAATCGAGATCGTTAGCGCTAGTGAGGGGTGACATGACGTAAACATGGAACGGCACCGGAGTAAAGGGGTGGAGCAAACGGGAGATATCCGAGAAAACTCGCCGTCCGGCACGATTGCCACATGCAAAAATCCGGTGACCTACCCCGTCGGGAATCGAACCCGGATCGCCTAGGTGGGAAGCGAGGGATCTGACCCATTTTTTTTATGATTAAAAATGTTTGGTACTGTGGCCAGGCTATCGCCTCGCCATTGCACTGCACCAAACATAGCCCCCCCCCCCCCACTTATTTTAAGTTTGCGAATTCAAGTAATTCCCAGTAAATTGTAGTGCGTAGTTTGTAAGAGAATGGTGACTTCTGGTACTCAGTGAAGACAAATACAAACACCCAGTCCTGAACCCGAGGTAGTGATGTTAAATATCACCTCCCCGGCCGGGAATCGAACCCGGGACCCTTGACCCAGTGGTCAGGAGCACTAACCCTTTCTTCTTCTTTTTTTTCTTTTCTTTAATGAAACAAGCCTATACACGCATTAGAATACACACAATATAAAACACGCATTAGAATAGTCACACCATGTACGTCCATGACACATATGCGTGAAACAACAAATTCAATCGTCTGTGAACACGCCGTGAAATGGGTGGTACAGTCCTAGAACCCAAACAAATATACACCATAGTGTCTTTCCAATATGTTACGCCCACTGAGCCAAGCGGCCGGACCCCATTGACCACCGAGGCCCTCAAATAAATAGTATTTTCTATCTGAATGTCCTGCAAACGTAAAGTATCCAATTACGCAAAAAAGTTATGAGAAAAAAAAACATTTAACATTTTGAATGAAAACATAAATAGCCCTGTGTGTGTATGTGTGTTCTGGCGTTTGTGTTTGTGTAATTTTTTTTTCTGTTAGCGTCAATGGATTTTGTTGAAGATGGCATTGAAGATCCGAATGGAAGACTTGAAGTACACGCCCTCTGACATCACTCCGCAGGGGCGAGTACTGTGGGAAACAAAGCTTGTTTACAAACATGCTGATTTGTTAGTTGGTAATTGCAGAAACCAAACATTTTGTGCACTCGTTGAATTGCATGCAAGTGTAAAAAATATAAGTTTAATTTCGTGGTTAAGGTACGCAAATGCATAAGTTCAGTGTTTACCTGAAAAAGCGGCAAATCCCGAACAAATAATCAATTGTGTTTACATACTGTACATATTATCCGGGACATGTGAAGCCATACGGCTGTATGAAGGTTATGTTCGGTTGCGGTAAACATGGAGATAGGAATTGTATCCCACACTAGACTGAAGCTCCGCCTCTTTTCAAGTCGTCCATTCTTTTAAGGCCAACTAAGTGTTCACTATGGGTTATGTCCCCGAAGTCATCGTTCAGGTAATCTCGTTAAGAAGGTGAGATATAGCCATTAAATAATACTGTCGTAAAACAACTCAGTAAAATTAAACAATTATTACTATTTTGCATTGAAGTTAACAAATATTCATCGCAAAATCAGGTTTTTTTTTTCGGTCAGTGACTGGTGGTAATTTTACGTAAATAACATTTATTATTGTGTAAATACGGGTGGATATAAGGCTTCGGAAAATCGATTTATAAATTTGTAAAATGTATACAACCCTTTCCAAATTTATAGAAAATTGCAGATTTCGCGACCACTAGCAAGCTTGTAGTCTCGTAATACGATATACTAACAAGACGTGCCTCCAGCCCGGAAGCTAGACAACAATCTTATCGAGCTGTTTTACGCGAACACTCGACATTTATTTCAAATAAGTACCTAATAAAGCACAGGTCATTCGGGATAAAATTAGTACTAAAAAGTTAATCTTTGAAAAATATCACTAACCGTTCCTGTACGTAATTCAACAATAACTGTAGTTACCGTACTGCTTGCATGGTTGGCAGCGAAATTACGCAATATAGTCCTGTGTGTTTTCCCATTTAAATTCAACAATACGGATATAAAATCAATCGAAATCGATAAAATTGTATTTTATGAAATGTGTAAACTTTTTTTATCAAACAGTATCGATTCATACTTGAATTTATTTTACACGCGCAAAAATTAAGTGACGTGTCCAGCGAGGTTATACATGTTCCGTCGTTAGCCGTTACACGCGGAAAGATACGAATTCGCTTCAAATAGGACTTTAGCAGGGCTTTTTTTTTAGTGCTCACTTTATCCCGAACCAAATTAATAGAATTTATTCGACGCAGATTCAAGGTACTGATGTTATTTCCATAAAATATCTGTATATTTTCATAAAAATCCCTGTAAATTTACATAACTTTTTAACGCTGTGGTCACAATAAAGCTGTTTTGTTTTTACTTTCAGCAGTTTACGGTGGGAGTTCTAAGAAATTTTCTCAACTTTCATTCCTGAAAGTCTTTGCTTATGCAGTGTGTCTATCATTAATTTTCACGGTTTCTGGCTATTGACCGGCTCATCTTAATGTTTTTAGTGGCTAAGTAGATCACAAAAAAAACTGTACCTATAATTTTTCGAGAAACTGTTAAGGAAAATAGCGCAGGGAAAGAAATTCAACTGAAATCGATCGAATACATTACTATTCAAAATCAAGTCATGTGAGTTACCGCATCTGTTCATCGCATTAGTGCTGAACATCCCTTCTAATGAAAGTTTCTCTCCAGCGTATACTTTGTGATGTAAATTAAGAGTATGAGTTGGGTTATCACGTGGATAATGAGACGTGTAATGTTAACATCAAAAGGCAAGCATCCTATCATGACACCACCAAGTCGTTCGTCCGCAAGATCGAACACTTTCGCTCGAAATGATTGACTGAACAGAATCTCAGGTATTCTGTCTTCTTTCAATATAATTTGGTAATCCCTTCAGACTCTCTGATGAGGATGGCGTCAAAGGAAAGAATGCTGTCTGCGTAAAACAAATTAAACATTTTCTTCTCGGAAACGAACGAGTCAGTGGACTGTCTACAAGCCTTGTGGCTTCTTCCTTCAATGTATGCCATTATAAACAGCACGACTTACGGCACGATTAATTCGTCGACTTTTCTTCATTGCCAAGAATCGGAGTAAAAACAAATGAAGACATTTTGATCACCGCTTAAAGGTGTTCAAATTCTATAAAAACATAATTGTTTTACTTATATGAAATAGCGTTAGTTTTATAGACGATACTCGTGGGTACAGTTTTCTCTTACAAAACAAAATAAGCTCCCATAGTTTTCTCATAATGGTGCGCCAAAGTCGAAATTGGCATGTTCTGCTGTCATGCAAATAGGGAAAACCAATTGACCTACGTAAGTGAAATAATTCACGGTGAAATAAAATGCCATGGGTTACGTAATAAAGCATTTAGAAAATATCCCATAAATTATTTTTATATTTTTTAAAAAATTTTAATTAGTATTTTTTTTTGTGATCTCTTTAAAAAATTCAAAATATTATGTTGTGGGTTATAAAATTATTTACTGCAGAGTTCATGGGATGTTAGTTCACAGTGAATTATTTCATATAAGCAGATCAATTAGTTTTTGCTATTTGCATGACAGCGTAACAAGCAAATTTTGACTTTGACGCACCGTTATGAGAAAACTATGAGAGCTAAATTTGTTTTGTTAAAGGAAACTGTACTCACAATTATCGTCTACAAAACTAACACTATTTCATAAAAATATAAAATAATGATTTTATCGCACTTGAACACCCGTAACAGTGAGGTCTAGAGCGCGGAAGAAGAGTTATATTGCGGATGTATTTATGTAAAAAGGAATAAACGCACAACACAATATTATTTGTTTTCAGATAATCATACCACGTAGAAGGAGAAGGTCCAAAATATGTAATAGAGAAAGAACAAGCTTTAATTCACAATATTTGAAGAAAAAGAGGACGCAGAAAAAAACTGTTTATGTAAGATTTAGGTAGATACAGTAGACTTTCACCTTGAATGCCTCAGCTCCTGTTAAAATTTTGGTTAGTTTATTTTAAATGACTTTGTCCTTTTTGGGTGCGTATAACGCAAGACCGGAATGCTAGGACGAGTGAAACGGGAGTACCGCTGTAAAACCCGCCTATCAAACACAGTAAATAGGTTGAACATCTTATTATCAGTCAGAGATAATTTGATAGCTATTTTATAACTTGCATGGTGAGACGTAATACGGTGTCAAATATGCTGACCACGTTTCATGCACGCGTACAAGGTAGTGAACTTTGGCACCTCGGTAGCCGATAATTTAGTAAGAATCTATCCTCACCCCTCAATCCCTCCTGTCCTACAGTCGAGGCTCGACGACCGACGGAACTAGGGGCCGCGGTGGCCGAATGGTCAGACTATCCGACTCTCACCAAAGCGATCCTGGTTCGATTCCCGGCGGGGTTGGTTCCCGGATATTCGCAAGTGGAAATCGTGTCGGACGAGGCAGCTGGTCGGCGGGTTTTCTCGAGGATCTCCCGTTTCCCCCACCCATTCATTCCGGCGCTGATCTACACTCATCTCACGTCACCCTTCGCAAGCGCCAAAGGCATAGATGTTGAGCGCTGACCACAATCTTTCACTCACCGACCCAATTAAACTCAAGTGCTGTAAGTGAGAAACAAATGTACGTTCAAAGTGAAAGTGCAATGTGCTTTCCAAATCAAATAGTTATCAACATAAACAACATATATATTTTTCAGTTTCTGTAGGTAACGTATAGTTAAAAACTCAACAAAAACAGAGCTCAGATACACGTACGTAGGGCCTACTCTATTATTGCCTCTTTATAATAAGTTTCGTATTGTGAATATTTAATGATTTCGCAAAGTCTTAAATTAGCTATGTCGCAAAATTGTACACCTTTCAAAGTAAATCCACTGGAAGGTGAATTTATCTTTATAACCTACAAAAGTCCTCGTTGCACTAGAACACCGACTAGTAGAATTGTTGACATTTATGAGACATAAGAAACTAAACTAACTGGCGAGTTCTCTCTTAGTTGTTGACAACTGGAAAGTGATTTTACAACATCGGAAATATGTATAGTCAAGAAAAAATATATATAAATTATTAATCTTGTCTCAAAACTAGCCTATGGTCTTTATTTTTCGGTGAGTAAACCAACTTGGATTAAAGTTGGATTAAAGTTGACATAATCTTTGAAAGAACTGTGCAATGGGAGTGCATGACTGGATTTACTTGCTTGGATATACTCCATTGTGAAACAAATGACTATCAAGAGAAAACTAAAAATAAGACAAGAAAACATAAATAAGCAGAATATGCTTTAGTCTTCAGAATACATACTCAACATGAAATTCCAAAACTGGTATCGTGTCAGATAAAACAAGGAACAAACAGACAGTAAAATAAATAACAATAAAAAAAGAAACCAAAGTTGACATGCGACACAAGGATGAGACGAAACAAAAACGCAGTAGATAACAGACACAGTAATACAGCAAACGATACAACGACGAGACGAAACAAAACACAAAGATGTCGGGCACAAACAGAAAAAACAACAAACGACAAACGAGAGACGAAGCAAAACACAGAAGTTTTCCCAAACAATCAGTATTAACTTCGTCTCATCGTTTGTCTCGTTTACTGTTTTTTTCTATTTGTGCCCGACATCTTTGTGTTTTGTTTCGTCTCATCGTTGTGTCGCATGTCAACTTTGGTTTCTTTTTTTATATTGTTATTTACTTTATTGTCTGTTTGTTCCTTGTTTTATCTGACCCGATTCCAGTTTTGGAATTTCATGTTGTGTATGTATCCTGATGACTAAAACATACTCTGCTTATTTATGTTTTCTTGTCTTATTTTTAGTTTTCTCTTGACAGTCATTTGTTTCACAATGAAGTATATCCAAGCAAGTAAATCCAGTCAAAGTTGATATAAGTAGTTCAAGATAAAGCGATCACTTTTCAAACTCAATTACACTTTTCTTTCAGATGATTTATCGCTTCCTGCTAATTTTTAATTCAAACTAAACAACCTAACTAACTATCAAAGTGCATAGATTGTACCGAATTCAACAACTAACGTCAGAAGTCGCAATGAACATTATCTTTTAATAGACAAGAAGATCAACGAAAATACTCCGTTGAGCGCGAACCATCTATACACATCTACTGCACTACCTGGACCTCGGTGCTGTAACGATCAGACCACTTGTCTCACATCACGATAATCTGGGTTTGACTCCCGGCGGTGTCAATCCCGATTTTTCGCGTGCGGAAACCGTCACGGACGTTTCCATTGGTTGTCACACCTTTTCGGGGTACTTCTATTTCTCCCACATTTCTCATTCTGTCACTTCTCTATTGTAGTGCCTCATTCCATGTCATTCTTCAGGGTTTAATAGACGTCTATGTACGTCCCAATACAGAAGTCAAGGTTTGATACCCTGCAATATGTCATCTTCCCCATGCGATATTCATTCGTTTCGCTATTTATTTTGAAATACAACCGGAGTGCTTGTTTCAGTTTTATTTAATAACTTACAATAAAAGATTTGTTTTTCAAGTGACATGCCAAACTAAAAACCCAGTACTTTGAATAAAAAATACTTTTTCCGTTGTATATAAATTACCATGGAAGACTTTTGTGGCATTTAGCATTATACGCGCGGGTTCAATTATTTAATCAAAGTCTAAAGTGTATATTGTGCGGTGGAAAAGTGTATAATAATAAATGTTTAAAGAAATTTGTTCTTATTTTGAAACGTGGGATATGATAATCAGTTGATAGTTTCAGTGCGTGTTTGACATTTACATTAGTATACAGAAATCACGGTTTAAAATAATATATTAGAAACTATTTACTGTAATGTACAGCTAAAATTATTTTATACGAACTGGATTCGTGTACCCACCTAATACATGGCACAGTAAAATAATGTGAACTCTATACGAGCGAGCAATACTCACTTTACCGTACATAAAATTCCAAAACACGACAGCCAGTGCTAGAAGGCGTATATTATAAAAGAATCACAAAATATACTAGTGAAACAAAATATTTTTGAGACTTGTATTACTTAATTTAATTGTTGTACCGTACAGATTAAACGTGTATTACCTCACTTCCACGTAATAGTTGAAGTTCTAATTTTTTTAGTTTCCACGTATATTTCTCACGAAGCAGTCTTTTTTTTTTCGGGCATGAATTTACAAATTAAGTCTTTATTAAAATTTTTCTATATGGTATAATATTGCTACTATAGAAAGAAAATTTGAATGAAAGCAGATACCTGTTCAAAAGAAACTTTCTTGTTTTAAAAGATTTTTAGTACCACAGTGTTTGGTACTCCTGTCTTGAGTCATAGTTTTATTTTGTCAGTAAGCATTCTCAGATTATTATTATTTTTTTGAAATGTGCTACTGCACAATATTATCCCAGATAACCAGTAGTGATTCAAGAAAACAATTAAAAGAAACGAGACCATTTTGTCAACACACGCAAAAATTTAATTTTTAAATTATTAAATCGCATAGGGAATTTTATAATAAATATATTCGTGGCATACATATTTATTATATTTATATACGTGTTGACTACAGAAAAAATCGTCTCGTTTCTTGTATTGTTTTCATGTATAACTAGTATTTTACTGTGAGGACTTACTTTTACAACTATTTATGTTCAAAATATCTCGTTTAATCATTCATCCTTGTTACAAAAATATTTCGAAGAATTTATACATTATCTGGTATTGTCTATGAATAACACAGAAATAAATAAAGTCTAAAACCCGTGAAGTTAAAACTTGAATTAATTTTAGCTATTATAGGTTTAACCGTACACGCCAATTAGGCAAAGTTGATTTATCTGATAGATGAAAAATCTATTATTTTTAATGTGACCGTATTTATTTAAATCCCGGCGTGGAGGACAAGACAGTTTCCCTCTTGTACTCATTAAAGCCGTGTCCCTGTAGCGTGACCGTGGGTTGACTTGCTCTGTGGAGTGACCAGGCGATTAGTGTAAAGGTCTATTTCCTGTGAGACGTCGCCTGAGCTCTCTCGTTGCTGGACAAGCTTAATGCCTCTCGAATTATTCACGGAGTTTAAACTACAAAATGTCTTCTTCCCACTCCGTCCCGCAGGAAATGCTGTTGTTCTCATTTGTAGGCTGATTTTTCAATGTCGACGCTTTAATTGTCTTAAAGAAGAAGATGAGTCTAGTATTTTCACATGGCAAGGTTCTTCGCTAGATGCGTTTCAGAATTCGTTTAGGTATGGAAAGATTTTCACGTTATTGAATATGATAGATTGTAAGCTGATATACGCCGTTATTTTTATGGACTTATTCAGCAATTCTTATCACAATTGAAAGTTTTTTTATCACCTTTTTTGCAGGCTTAAAACTGGATCGTACTTATTGCGAGTGAACCAAAAAAATTGTGTTTAATATGTGTTCAAATTCACTCCATTTTATGCCTAAATATTGCGCCTAAATGTCTTTAATATCAATAATTTACGTCATTGTTTCCTGGTATTAGAAAATATTGTTCTTAATACCTAGCTGATTCTTCTATTTTCTTTTCTTTTTCTTTACTCAAAGGAAACAAGCGTCGTGCTACAATCGTTTTACCTTTACAGTACAGTCTTTAAATACGGGTTTATCCGAAATCATGATGTTATCTCTTAGTCAGACGTTAACGCCTCAGCCTTATGTTTCTTATAAACATACGTGGAAATGGTCAAATATGGTTCATTCAACGTTAGAAGTAATGGCCGTCATTGGATCTTATTTACCGCTATACATTTAGAATGGTCTCAAAAGACTAAAGTCAATCTCAACCAAAAAAAAAAATAGTTTCGTTAGTAAATGTATTTATTTTTAAACCATAAATATGTTGAGTTTACCGATGAAAAACTTTGGGCTGTTTAAGGTATAAAGAATTTAGAAGAATTAGAGTGCTTTATTTTAAACATAACAAAATTATTGATAAATGTGTAACATATAGAAACTATTTTTGACAGCAAGTACATTTCGGATATTACGATAATATGAGTGATTTCTTTCCTCATGAAACATTAATGTGTTTTATATTTGACTCGAAAAACACTACTTTATTAGAAAATAACATTTCGCCAGTTATGGTCAGAATGTTGTTAATCAGCAGTATGACATTTACTCCAAATATGTGACTGATAATGGGCTAAATCATACAAATAAAAATACATTCCAAAACTACAAAAATATTTAATATGTTTCGCTAGTTCTTTTTCGTGGATCATTAAAATTTAAAATAACATAAATATTAAATGCTTAAGACATTTACAGTAGAGTAATAATTTAATATTAAGTAATTGTAACTGAAATTCAGAAAACTGTGTTCTTTATAATTCATCTACAGGAGCGTTATAAATGAACATTGCGAATTTCGTTGAAATGTAAACTCCAAATAACATTTAAAATGTTAATAATAAACTTGACTACCCTTGTTCAGAAAACATATAGGCCTAAGGTCGAATCTAACTTACTAACTTTGGTCATCTACTGGTGGCGGTAGGAAATCCCGACAGGATTTTCCACAGATTTAATGATTTATTTCATTTATGAACTTTGCTCTTCACTGTGTACGGTTTCGCTTGTTTATTGCTTTTGTTAATGATGACAGTGTAAAAAGAAATATGTTCGTATTAGACGTTATCTTCTGACCTCTAACGTTTATCAAAGGTTAAAAATTTCTTCGGGTTTTCTGTTTTCTGTCTAACAAGTTTATTGAGTTCCGCTGGACGCATACACTGAAAACTGTCAACATGTTGTTGCTGCGGAGATTACTCGTGTGCTATCACTTCAAAATGTCATATTTCAATTCATAAATTTTGTCCAATTCTAGAAGTTAGGTTTACGTGTGTTTGAAATATAATTTAGTCACTACGAGGTACGTTATAGCCAACTTAAATTAACTTTAGTGAAATGATTACAATGGAATTATCATACTTTATGGCGGAGTTTGGTAATATTCAGTTGCGAATTATTATCGAAAAAAAATATTTTTTTCGGAATTTTTGTTCTGCTTACGACTTAACTCTGGACATCATTATTTAAGTAAATAAAATATAGCCCAATTCAGGACACTTGATACACATATTGGAAACTACGTTTGTTTACTAAAATTGCAGTGTTTTTAAAGTACTACATACAGTACAAATTTTGCTGATATTTTGAAATCCAACATTTAAGTACTAAAGTTAATTTCATATAAACATATATTTTTAAACCCGTTGTGTAACTGTAAATAGTACACTTATTAATGTTATATATATATATATATATATATATATATATATATATATATATATATATATATATATATATATATATATATATATACATACATACATACACACACATACACACACACACTGGAATTCCGGTTTTATAATTTCGCCTAAGTAGCCCTGCCAATCTAATAGTCGGGGTCCCTAAACATAACTAATAAGCTTACTTTCATGAGTGTAGGTGTAAATTAACCCTAACAGATAAAATAGTTTACATACTTCTGAAAATATGACATAAAAATTAATATTATCGTGCAATTATATTATACTTAAAACTTATAAGCTGCTGCAGTTTCAAAAATATGAAAGCAGGACAAACGAAATACATAAAAATAATGCAAGATTAGCGTGCAGTACATGAGCATCTAGTTTGATAAAATCCAGGTAAAACTTTCTTAAAGTTTGTAATATTACAAAAAAAATTTAATGGCCGCCGTTTTGAAAATATGAACTGAAGATGAACAATAAATGAAAGATCAGCCAGTTTGCAATTTTTATATATATATGAAAATTTGTAAAATATTTTCTCGGATATCATGTTATGTTGAAAACAGTAAAATGGCCACCATTTAGAGAATATGAACACTGAATAAACAAAATACCCAAAAAGTGAAGTCAAATTACTAAGTAGTAAGTTATATGTGTACCAAGATTATTGAAATTCAGAAAATATTTTCAAAGATGTTTCATGCTATGATAAAAATAAATAAATTACCGCCACGTTTAAAATACAAACATAGGATAAACGCAACACACAAAAATGAAGTCATCTTCATAGGTAGTAGTCTATACGTGTGCTAAGTTTGATGAAATTCTGAAAATTGTACTTTCTCATATATGTCATACTATGGTAAAAATAGTAAAATGGCTGCCATTTTGAAAATATAAACACATGATGAATGAAATACACATGTGTGCCATTATTAATGAAATTTAGAAAAATATTTCCTCAGAATATGTTATGCTACAAATACGAAATTGGCCGCCATTTTGAAAATATAAACCTAGGATGTATGGGCCCGGAGTGTTTTTCGGATCCAGCATCATCGTATGACGTCACACTAATGGTGTATATTCAGTTGTTTGCTAGAATGGCGAGAGGTCACGAGTAAAGACACGGGAAAATCGCGAAAATATTTAACATAGTCTCCAATAAACTGTAATAAACTGTAATATCTCAACAGTGACACGTGTGAACAGTTTTCTGGCAAATAACACACTTTCTGTGTTAAAACTGAACTGTTCTAATTGAGTGTGTTGAAGAGGGACACAGTGCTTCGTATAAACGATAGCGAATAAAGGTGCAAAACCTCCAGTGTTATACATAGCATATTGGAGCCTAGCAAACAATCAACTTTTCCCACGATTTACCAGTGTCTCTAGTCACGAGCTATAACAGTTGTTATGTAGATATAGGGCATTCGGGATAAAGTTAGCGCTATAAATTTAACACTTGAAAATATCACTAGTCTTTACTGCATGTAATTCAACATTAACTACAGTTTCCTTTCTGCTTGTATGGTTGGCAGCAAAATCACGCAATATAGTTCCGTATTGTTTCCTCTTTAAATACAACAATACTGAAACAAAGTAAGCATAAAACGACATCCTTGTATATTATATCATTAATAAACTTATTTATCAAACTATATAGGTAACTACCGACTACACAATTTATCTGACGCGCAACAAGTGCTGTGTCCAGAGACGTTAGACATTTCCCGTCGTTTGCCGTTACCCGCGGAAAGATACCAATTGGCTGAAAATAGAACTTTAGCAGGCCTTTCTAAGTGCTCTTTTTTTTTCGAACCGCCTATACATAGTGTTTTGCACTGAGAACGTCGACGACGGGAAGGTCTTATAGTACCAAGGACGTGGTCGAGGTTGATGCGCGTAAGATTGCCTAGAGAACATTGGTCACGAGATAATTGTACAGAAGATGCGGTATGTGAAAATTGCATTAATTAGCAACATTAGAGTTTTAGCAGTTGTCATTGGAAGAAACATAGAAAAATAATTGACTGCTTGTATGTTCTAAAATGCTAAACTTTAGTGGCAGTATTAATAGCATCCAAAGTTTAAATTGTTTTGTTTACGTTTGGCAGTTTACGTGCAACACTAGAAGGCCTGTAATTAAACTGAACAGACGTTACCCAAAGTGAGAGGGCCTCATTCTCGTGTCACAATATCGAGACAGCCGGTCAAATTCAACTATCTTGGAAGACAAAATCACAGATGCCAAAGTATTAAGTGAGTGAGAGATTTTGATCAGCGCCCAACATCGAGGTCTTGAGCGTGGGTGAGGGGTGACATGAGGTGAGTGTGGAGCAGCGCCGGAATGAAGGGGCGGGGGAAACGGGAGATCCCCGAGAAAACACGCCTACCAACGGCATCGTCCGGCACGATTCCCACATGCGAAAATCCGTGGTCCGACCCCACCGGGAATCGAACCCCGATCGCCTTGGTTGGAAGCCAATGGTCTGACCATTCAGCCACCACTCTTTCCTTAAAAAAGTAGGCTAATGATGCCGGAATATAATCTAAAATTAGAGGAAAGGTATGTTTATCTTCTGAACAATATAACTTGGTCATTAATAAAACCATAATTTTTTATTTTACTTTTTCGTAAAAAAAAATTAATAAAATAAGCTGTGAAACAGTGACTCACAACAGCAAACCATCAATTTAAAAAAAAAATATCGCTAGTTCTTATAAGGTATTTTTCCAAATACAACTTAAAATTACACACATATGCATACAGCATGCTTCAGAAACAAACCGAAATTTTCCAGGGTATTGCTACGTAAAAATAAGAGATTTGAGATGAGACACCCGTGGTCCATCACAAATATTAAGTAGGCCAACTGTAAAATCCCTTTAAGTTGAAGTCTGAAACTAAAAGTTTGTGGATAATTATGAAAATTACTTGTGTTAGAGGAGCAAAATGGGGTATGCGAAGTAAATAGATAGAAATATGTGATAAAATTAAGTTATAAAATTACGCTGCGTCGTGCGCACGAAAAATAGCGGATTGCGCTTTGTTGTTGCATACAATATGATTACTGTGACCGAAACGTGATGTTTTATGTCATAGTAATGAGTCAGTGCGTCGTAATTCGACAAATAGGCACTGTTATTGCAACTCTAAGACCCACCGTTTTCATGTAAAAAGCACCGTTATCGACAGTACATCCGTGTAGGTGAGCGTCATTTTTATAGTGTCTTTAACTTTGTGACTATCTGCTGTACTGCATTAACTGCACGTTCAGTCCATATCACGTTTATTGCGGGTTGCCAACCAATAATCTCTGACGTCCTGTAGCAATGTAACAACTATAGGTCATTCGGAATAAAGTGAACACTAAATATTTAACCTTTGAAAAAAATCACTAGCCGTTACTGCAAATAAGTTAACTCTAACAACAGTAACATTATTGTTTGTATGGTTGGTAGCGAATAATTGCATGTAGTTCCGTGTATTTTCTTATTTGAATACAGCATTAGTGAAACAACATCAAATGCAAACGACCTCTCTGTATTTAATTTACTTTAAAATATTTAATTTAAGTTCTTACAGACATACCTACTGACTGTATAATTTTATTTAATTAGCGCCAGCACAAAGCGACGCAACCGAGTCGATTATCGTTGGCACATGCCGCTAGCTCTTCGAGACACAGAGGTAGTTTAAAATTTCACCGACAGATGGCATCAGAGTTAGGTTTTCACCGCTTCGCTTGGATTTTGGAAGCGAATTGCGTCATTCAGTTTGTTTGTCGGTTGTGTAAAGACTAAAGAATATGGGTTTCTGATAATCACATTAAAAATTATTAGAAGTGACTGTTTATGAATATCATTGCTAAATTATGTGAAGTCAATAGTAATGTAAGTTGTTTTGTTTTATGATCGCCAGTCTGAGTATCGGGAATATAGAAATGAGAATTTTCCCCCTGTTTCACACATTAAGAAAATACGTCATTTATTGTTTCTCTTTACGTGCGTCGTCGTCGTTCATTAAAGTATGCTGAACGGAACTTGAATTTTTGAGTTGCGTGTGTCGTGTGTGTTTTTAGTGGCGGTTTTAATTTAAAAGTTCGAACATACTGTGCATGCATTTATGAGAATCGGAACGGAAATAGCGCCGTTAGATTAGTCGCAGAGAAACCGGTGTTATAAGACGTTTACTCGCATGTATTTATAACTAAGATTACTACTGAGTATAACATGTATACAACACCCGTGCATTTAATGAGTACATGTTGTAGGCTAGCTAAAATTTATCGGAGCAGTGTAACGCAAATGTAAACATTGTACAAGCCTATGTAAATAACAGCATGTGGCAATGTTGATGTTTACATGCAGCGGAAAGATAAAAACTGGCAGAAAATAGAAATTAATCAGGGCATTTTTGAGTGCTCACTTTATACCGAATCACCTATAGTTTCCTATAACACGTGTTGTTCTACTGGTTATGTAGAGTAGAGTGGGGCAAAAGTACTTTAAAAGTATTTTTGAACTCGCATAACTTGCATGTTAATAGAGTAAAAAATGTGTTATTTGTAACACAAAATTTATCATCATTTTTTAGTCTAATGGACTAGGTATTATAACATAATTATTAATATTATGAATGAATGGATGTGTTTTCCAACACAATGTTAAAACGCACTTTTGCCCCTACAAGTTGGGCAAAAGTTTTCAAGAAATAAGAAAATTGTAAGATAAAAATTAAATTGAAACATATATTGTGATTCATTGTAGTTGTACGTATAAAACTAATTCATTACAAAATTACACTAATTAAACATAAACACATATTTTTGTGGAAAATCTTTGCATGTAAACAGATACCTAACTAATTTTCCCCACAGATTTTTCCCTGTAGGGGAAATAACTTTGGGGACATTATTTGGAACCGTCGACATTCCCGTCTCATCCATGTTGTAAATTCTACTAGGTGTGAATTTATATTTTACCGTAACCTAAGACAAATGACTACAAAATACATCCATCTGCACGCTGTTGAATACCATCATTCTTGCTAGGCTTGTTTGTTGTGGTGTTCGCAATGGCAAACTATTTTTTTTTCAAGAAAACGCCCATTCTTTCCCTGCTAATTTTGACTTTTTATTAAACATATGTTCGATGCTGTTTGCCTCTGCATACTTAACAGCCATTCTCCTGAAATAAAATTAAATTACTATGTAAGAAGTAGAACAGAATATAAATGCATATATGTAAATAATGCGTTAGATTTAATTGGTATTTAAATTATTACATTACGCAAGTTATTTACGAGGACTGTAAACGGAAAGCTTGTATGCGGGGCAGAAGTTCGCAATGCGAACTTTAACCCCGCTTACACATGCGTACTTTTGCCCCGCCGTACTGATCTTCCATTTCCAGTAAGTGCTGCTATCTGTGGTGTGCAATGTGACCTTAGTAAAATATCACTACACACGGGAAATAACACTTTATCAAACAGCCTGTTGCATTATTTTCTAACACTTAATCCTTTCTTTATATACTAGTTGCGAGAAATTTTTATATTACATCAATGGCATGAAATTTAATCTTTACCTCGTTGTTTTGTTGCTGTTCGTCCAAGCGAGCCGTTCTCCATGTAACGATGCTCTACCATGACGCCTTTAACATCAACTCAGGTTTGCCATCCTAATATTCATGAGACCAAATTTAACTACACTGCGCACCTTTACCCCACTCTACTCTACTATACCAGCCCTAGAACGTGGTAACTTGAATGTATAACCATCGTGTCTAGTGTACGTATACATGAGTGTATGAAAACAGGTAAAACCTTGCGTGTGTTGTCCGTATGTGGATGGCAGGGGGTGAGCTAGTGTGGTGTAAATTATGTGTATTCATTACATTTGTATATGTATGTGTAAGAACGTATGTAACGTATTGTTTTTCAGCGTAATTTGGCTTATTGTCTTAAATATTTGTTAGGGTGGTAAATAAATGTATTTTTAATGTACGCCTGACGCATCACATTGTAATGTATTTTTGTCGTTAGAGAAAACGACTGAATAATAAATATGGACAGATAGGTCTAACTTTTCGTAACATGTTGTTTTCATCAAAAATTCCATGAACAACACTGAGTACGTTAAGGTTTTGTATTAATTTTCGTAACGTGTAAGTATAAACAGGATTAAAATGACAGATTTGTAATCCGCACATCTGAATTGAATTTTCAGATATGATTGACACTACAAATTTTCCTATGCTATAGTTAGTTACCCTTGTGCTAACACTAAAAATAAAAGCATTTTAAAACAGACGACGTTGTTGTCGGTTGTAATAAATAGAAATGGTTGTTCGCGCTGTCGAGCAAAGTTGCTGACATCTGGTGACGAGTTTATGAACTAGTAAGGACGGCTTCAACAAATTTTTTGCCGTTTGTGTCAATGTGAAAGTTCAGACGTATTTTAAAGTTTTATTGCGTAGAAAATAATTAATATGAAATGCTCTGAATTTGCATATATTTAAAATAGTCTGAACTTTCCTGGTTACCTCATTAGTTTAGGGTAAAAAGTTTTCAAAGCATTATTTTCCACGTGACTATAGCAGTTGCTTCGTGCTGGGTAACTTCAACTTGAAAGATTAGTATGTGATTGTGTTTGAAACAATTAAAGCAAATTTACATGCGTTAATTAAAAGCAAATAATTCTTCGCTAGCTAAGAATATTCATTAATACTATGTTGTACGTGTGCATTAAATGCAGACTGTCACATACGAACTGAATATAACCACCGCAACATTTGTTAACATCACAGTAGTAACATAATTTATTATTCAGTTTGCGACTGTAATTGCAGATATTTTAAACACATTTCCTTAAATTTTATTTAGGTATTTGTAAGGGTTTTTTTAATAAATATAAAGTAATATTTGGTAGATGTTCCAAAAGCATCTAGTATCAATACACAAAAATTCGTTTCATGCGTTTTAAATATTTTATACAGTACCGCTATCTATTGTCGAAATGTGTTAAACTGCTGTAATTTTACTATAGTTGGAATTAAGGTATTAGTTGAAATTTTTTAATTTTGCAGACGTCCCTAATTTTGGCTGTTTCGTGTGTTTAAATAAAACTCTTGTGGTAATTGCCAACGTATATTTAAGTGGTAAATTCAGTAATTAATTATACGTATGCTATTTATAACGTCAGGGGGAAAAGGCAGATAAATAGAATATCTGATTTCCGAATACATTTGCATCCAAAAACACAATCCCCAGTCAATTAATAATTTTAATCAGGCAGCAAAAATTCTCTACACAATCAATACTTTCATGCATTTCTATTGGTGGCTAAAACATACCTTTATTTCACTCGGATCACACAAAAACGAAAATCTTAAATACAAATACGAGCTTAACAAATGGCGAAGTAGCTTTACTGATGTCGTCTTTGCCCTCCATTTTGTCGTATGCAGTGCTGCACTCTGGAGGGAGCGACACCGCAAATCGAAAATGAGCAATCAACATTTTGTCACCATGTTCCAGTATTCCTCGCCCGCTGAGTGACAAACGATAAGGAAACAATGAGTGTTTGGGTAAGTAGTATAAATCTTCAGTAATTTCTCAGCAACACTATAGTCATTTTCTTCTTGCGGTAGATTCACAACTTGAAAAATAAAATAAAATTATGATTGCTGAAATTTGACAGAAGTTTCAATTCACATGTTCATCCTGCGTTGTAATCTAAAGTATTCAATCCTGTAGATTTCTAACCGGAAATATTTGTTTTAATTCATGTTTACATGGTCAGAGTTGAGTGGAAGTGAGCTTAGACAAACCAAGGCACTGGAATGCCTACTGTTTGCAGGAATCGGTATTTTTCTACAGGTTATCGTCATATGCATTGAAAACGCACGCTTCAGCGTACGATTGTTTCAATTTTTTCAATTAATTTTCACTTACATTACTAATGGCATGACTTGCGCGTTTGTTCAGGTTAGGTATAGTTGCAAACTGAACGTTAAGAAAGATATTTTGCCTCAGATTCTCTTACTTAAGTGGAAGATTAAAATTAAATTTTACTAACCATCAGTTTGTCCAGTAGTTCCTCCAAATAAATAATTATTTCCCCAACCAATATGTGACTCTCAACAACCGGATTTAATTGAAAGCAAACTAGTAGGCAACACTGCCTACTCTCAATCTCTGGTCTGAAACACTCTCTGATGGCATCACGCACGACCTTGAATCCGGTCGACAGTGGAGGTCGGGGACAAGAGGTCAGCTCTGGGGCAGGTCGTTAAGCGAGTGGGTTTCTGTGGAGGGAGGAGGTAGCACGCGTAACGTCATATTTCGCTGCGCTTGGTTTCGGAAGACGAGACTTCGGAGGGCTTGAGGAGACGTAGCCGCTAAGGTACGCGAGTCGTTTCGCCATATAGAGAGTGTTATCATCGTCCCTGCCATAGGAGTCTTGTAACACCCGAGAATTGCGGAACAAAATATAATATAAAACTGAATCGCCTTGTGTTGGAAGGGAATCAGCCACTATTCCGACAACTCGTACTTTAATTTTTCCCCTTATCACCGGATATAGGCATAATGATTGCTGTAAGAAGAGTATCGCTCAGTGCATTGTACTGTCAGTTACAAGCACGCAAAATGTAGGATGTATTTTTTAGTAGCAGATAGTGTAATTCACACTCGATATAAAACAACAATTAATCTCACTGAGTGTTTAATCACTTGCTGAAAAAAGATTTTTAAGCTGTTCTACAGCACCCTGGGAAGTTTTCTGTAGTTTATACCGATGTAACTACGTGTAATACAATCTAGCATTGTTCCATTATCGCGAATGCTTATATCTAGCATATGTACCATAACTACAATCGTTTAAAAACCAAATAGCCCGAACATAGCATCAATTAACGACTGGTACATTATTGCTTGATATTATTATTCAATATTTAAATTACATTCTTCCCGCATGTTAGCTTCATGATAATTACGTGAAGTATCTTTAAACTGAGATAAACTCTTTTATTTGAAATAGTATTCGCTATCTGCACTTCGGTGTATATTTAAAATGTTTCCCACCTGTGTGACGTCAAGCACGATCTTACGTACAGAGAAATAAGTTTGATCCAGACAACCGTATATATTTTTGTATGTGACAAAATAATAATGTAACAGTTGAATCAACAAGATATTTTGTTGCCTGGCAGGTTTGCAACTTTGAACAAGAGGATTAAGGCCAAATACATCTGAAGTTTGTTAGAACAAAACCAAGTACTAGACAAGTTTCATATTTTGTACAGTCATTATATATTTTGTTGGGAAAAAACACATACGAACGTATTGTTGGCTAAACCGAAACGTTTACTCAGTAGCGGAACTACTAGTGTCTAGGGACCAATGAGTTTAGCTGCAACAACTTGTTCCAATGCCTTACGTGCATATCTGCAGTTCTGGTTCACTGCCATTGGCAGAGTACCTTTGTGGAAAGGCGTTTCTTATTTGGCCGTACCAGTTACAACAAGTTCACTGCGATACAACACGTCTAAAGTCGAGACACGTGAGAGTTAACATCCAATCACTGACCATGAAGCAGAGCTGCAGGTGTGCACATAAGACACGGAAACAAACTGTTACCAGAAAACTTTTCACCGAATACACGGGTCCCTATGGATTCCACATGAAACGGTATGCATGCCTGTGTGAACTACTGTAGGAAAGATACCGCGACTGTGAGAAATACCACAGTGGATCAACGGCCTTCTTCGCTAGTGATTAGCTAAGCCAGCTCGATCAATGAATTCAACGTTGCATAAATTGTCCTGTTTACAGAGTCATGTTATTCTCTTAGTCAACCATTATCGCTGTTCCTTGTAGCTGTGCGGGAAAAAAATTGCATTGACTGCAAACCTTCTGTGTCAGAAGATCAATTATGTTAGCTGCACGTCTTGAAGACAGCGAGGTCATTTGATGAGGAAACACGCAGCGTCACACGATGATAAGAACCGGGAGAGGAATAGGCCATGGCCTTTGTTAAGAAGTCATTCCTTCATTCGCATTGAGCAATAATGGGAAACCATGGAAAGCTGAAATCAAGATACGGAGAGCCTAGAACCGAAACCCAGTCCTTTCGAATGCGAGTCCAGAATTGTTGCACAGTATACAGGATATTGTTCTACGATTGTTTTTCTAGCGTCTTCGTAAAAAATGATCAGCTTTACTATGTATCGCTAAATGAAAATTAGTTCGAAAGTTTATTTCGCGTATGCTTACTAAATTTTGAGATAAATAAACAATATTTCCGGGCTGCTTGTATCAGTGCACAGAGATGTAAGAAATGTTATAATTCAGTAACTTTTTTGGAATGATGTAACAGAAATCGAGATGGTTTACATATAATAGGAACGTAAGCGAAATTATAATTTCGAGTAAAACGAGGGTAACTATTTGACCAATTTTTGAAGTATTATTTGCGTTATTGTTGCTATATGGCATTATAAGAAGTGGCTTAAGTTATTCCCTTAGATGAATGTAACATATATATTTTCTTTGAAAATCCTCTCTTTAAGAAAAACTTACAAAGTAAGTAATTTAAATGCAATAAAGTACGTCTTTCACTTAGTCGTAGCAGTCTTCCTTTATAATAAAAGAAAACATTTTGTTCTAATCGTAAGGTCTTTCCGTTTACTTATTTTTGTATATAAAATAAATTAATTAGTTTTTACAATCACGACATTGCAATCTTTGAAATATATTCTTAATTTAATGACGCTAAAATTATAACGTTTTTTTTTATCCAATTCAGCAAATATAAAACTATAATTTTGATCGACCTTTGGCAAGACCACTTGGCAAAGAACAAAAATCTTTGTTGCCAAATATAATATGTGCAGATTTAATACAAAGTCAGTTAACTTAATTTTAAAATTAAAATCACCATCCTAAATATAAAGTCTTGTCTTTAGATATAAATTTACAAAATTTATTTGTGTTTACCTCTGGCCGTGTATACTGCTGTACAAGAGCTTTATTAAAAATCCTTTCACAGCGGGTTTCCGTAGCACCGTTTCTCTCGTATTTATAGATCACATATTCCATGATGACGAAATAAATTTTCAGCTTGAATATTAACTTCTCGTAGAAAGCCTACTAAGAAATTTCCTTGCTTTCTTACAGAACTCATCTGTTCATATCTAACAGCGTATGATTGATTCGGTGTTTACCATTATTTAAATATAAGCCTTCACAGTGCCAGTTACTCAGAAAATTTTATGACGCTGTGAAATACTTGAGCCTTCATAGAGGAGACTTTTGTAAAATTGTATATCATGCAGCTTGACAAACCACGCAGAAAATTTTTTCAATGTAATGTTTCTTGTCTGACCTATCTGCATATGACAGGAAAATTACCGTAGATACAACAGGACATTTATATTATTGTTTCCACAGAAACAACGAAACACAATAATGGAATTTATTTCCACCATTCTCAGTAAAACAGTACCTACCAGTACTCTGGATCATCGTTGAAAACATGAATGTTGAATGAATACGGTAAAAAATGTTACTTTCTTCCTTGCAATATTGACTCGTATAACGGTGTAATAAAATCAGATGTTCACTCATAATTTAATAGTCGGTTATTGTACGCGCTTTTGTTTCTCTTTGAACAACATTATTCAATAAGAGTTTCTTCCAAATAATTCTAAGACACTTCACTGACTCTTTAAAAACCTTGATATTTATACGCACAAATGTGTCCTCTACCCACATTTAAATTTTTTCTTACAATTGAACATCAAAGCCTTTTGTTTCGTTACCACAAAATAAATCTAAAACGTTGATCTGATTTTCAAACTATACCTTTTTCACTGTATGATTTACAACAGTAGAATCGCGTCTACAGTCTAAACTGGAACCTGCGAATATTCACAGTTTTCCAGTGAGTTTACTCTGATTAAATTTGTTAGAACCACTCCATCGGTAATCCGCTAAATATTGCATATTGTTTCAATGAAATAAACTCACTGATATACAAGAGATTTTCACTAATTTCAAAAGTAACGAATTTTTTTCCTATACGTAAAAAACTTGCATGGTTTTACATTACATGAATTTGTTTTTTTTTTCTCTCTCTCTCTTCTTCTTTAAGCACTCAAAAATCTCAACAAAATTATGTGCCAATATACTAAAAATTACCACCATCGAGAACCGAATCTACAATACGTTACATAGCACGTTAACATTCAAAATAATAACCAACTTGATTATCGATATTGCTATTTTAGTAACTATTTATTATTGTTCACCAAACGTCTGTATGTATCTTGTACATCTTTTATTTTTTTAGTAATGAACTCTTTGTAGTAAAGCATCAATTTTTCAAAGCAGCGTAGCTTAATAGTGAGCAAAAAAGCGAAAATGTATGTACATATATAAAATTCAACTACCCACAACAAACGAACAGCAAGAATGTACTTATTACTTATTATACTGTAAATATTACTGCACGTTTAACATAACTTATCGAAACACATAAATCGCTTAAAAAACTACGCAAACAAAAATTAGTAGCAATCTTTCTTTGGACATTGTGGCAGTGTCTATTTTATTGACAGGATTAAACTGCAGTTTTGTAATTACAGATACGATAGTAGAATTTTTTTTACTAAACAGTGAACTAAACTACCAAATTTAATTTGCTGCACCAGTACTTTCCTTAAGTGTTTCATCAGTCAACATTGACAAAACAACGGATTCGCCCGGGAGAAACTTTGCGACTTAGTAAAAATGTAAAAATTTCACTCATTCTAATTTAGTGTCGCCTAGGATTCCCGTCAACTAGCACGATTTTGATCGGTACGTACAGTACATTAAAGGCTGTCTCCGTTACAGAAGTCGTATTGTTACACTTTTATTTCAAGAAATATTTTTGTGTACAACTACAGTGAACTGTAAATATAAAATGGCGTATAGTCTTGTTTACGGCGATCAAGAAGAGACTTCAGAATCTGACCATCGAAATGGAAATTCAAACTACAGGATTCCACTGTAAGTATACAGAGAATAAAATTTTAAAAATCGTTATTACACATCTGCTACAAACCAGTGACTGCCTATAAAAAACATTAGAACCTAATGACTTGCAGTAGGCTTAAACATACTTAAAATTCGTTTTTAGTAACGGACATTTCGGAGTTTCTGAAAGATTGCATGTACTAAAAGCAGCGCTTAAGTTTTTTTACACCAGAGAAATTTCCGTAATGACACAGTAAATCACAAATTAAAAATACCCTTTGTTCATTTACGTACTACAAATGTTCATAACTATTTTACGATATTCCATTAATTCGTTTACACGAGGAGGTTCTCTTTTGTCTGGATAAACGAGTTCATAATGATTCCAGAGTCCCGTTGACTTGAATGTGTGTGTATGTGTGTGTATAAATACGTATTTTTATAATTGTTTATATTTTTACGCAATTCTTACGTCACGAAACATGTGCGTACATTTTACATAAAACATGTTTTTCCTTTTATTTATTCTCTTCCACACCTCATTTCTGAAGTTTTATTTTTTCTGTAACGTGTGTATGAGCTGTGTAATGAAAAAAAAAAATTCTGTTTCCGTTGTTTCGTGTGGGTTTCAAACGTTGCGCTAGCCAGTTGGCCAGCTTGCGGCACTTGGAGAATAGCGAGCTGTGGACCTGAAAAATGTGTTAGCACAATGAGTCACCCAAAAGGAAAAGTGGTGAAAAACCGCGAACTTATTGTTTTAAATGTTTTTAATTGTCATGCCCATCACCATCGCCTTTGAAGGAAGTAGCTACGCATGTGAGCTGGGAAAGTCTGGCATGTCTGCCGCGGGGCGATTTCGTGGCGCTGAACGAAAAGCGGGGAATAGGGAAACTTACGAAATTAGGTTAAAAAAGATAATGGGGAAAAGAGCGCTCCGTAAACGCAGCAACTGTGTGATAAGTGCCACGGATGGTACATTTCACTCACTTTATTAGCGATACGAGGCTCCGAATCAAAACGCGGAATGCATAGTTGCAATTCGGATTTTATTCACGAAATAAAACATTACAATGGCCAGAAAGTTATTTTTTTTTAGCGACTGCGTGTAGCAAGTACAATAGGATATTAATTATTTTAGTTTATTGCAACGATAAGGCCTAGCAAACAAGTTTCGTACCTGGTATCATAATATACTGCATACTGCTTAGAAAGCAAATTTTACTACCTGGCATCAAAACAGACGTAAAATATCAAACAAATAAAAACAAGCTAGTTAGAGAGAAGAGACAGAATGTAGGGCGCGGTCTACACCTATGTTCAACGTCATATTTATATATTTGTACCACATATTTTTTTCTTATTTTAGATATGAACTGTGACAAAATTATGCTCGTATGAATTTTTTTATCTCTCACATTTTTTGCGTAATGACTCGCAAACATCAGAATTTGCATGTTACGGTTTTATGTGCGCCACTAAAACCAACTGACATACTAAAAAAAAAAACTTCAGTAAATAACGATGTTGTAGGCTACAAGGTCTCATATATATAAAAAAAATATTTCTTGAATTTTTCAATTTTAATTTCAAATTTCCGCAATATTTTTTATTCAAAATATTAAAATATCGTTACTTACTGTTAATTGTTTTCAGTTTGGAATGTCAGTTTGTTTTAGTGGCGTGTATAAAACCGTAACACGTAAATTTTGACGTTTATGTTATTACGCAAAAACTACGAGATCTAAAAAAACTTCATAAGTTATTTGGCATGGTTCAACTCGTAACCTTTCGACTGACATTTCCTCAATACGGGAATTTACAAAAACAGTTAAAAATTCCAGTTCTTAAAACCTTGGAAAAAATATTAAGAAAATTCAGTGCTTGAAAATTAACGAATTATTTCAATTGAAAACTTAGGAAAAACCATGATATGATTGCTTAAATTTTAAATTTCAGTAATAATTTACAGAATGTAACACTTTACTTTAGCAAAAAGGAAATAAGCGTTAAGTATTTACAAATATTCGTTTGCGTTCAATAGCTTTTCATCAATTAGGCCATCATTTTAGCAGACTAAGTCGTGTCACCTAAACCTTCAGTTTACTTAAACTATCTTATTTACTTAGTGTGGAGTGATAAAATTTTTTTTACACATTCAAAACATAATGACTTGCCAGCCAAAAAAATAATGTCTTCGGGGAGATGCAAATTAAGGAAAATGGACGACAAAGCGTATTCATATAACTATAAAAACAGAAGAGTTACTAACAAGATTTAAAAGCCTTTCCGAAAACGAAGACAAATTATAAGAAACCTTAAACCTCGTTTTAGTGTTGAATCATGTGTATCAAACTAACTATGTTGTTTTTAGAGGTTATCAGTATTTTATTGTACACATAGACACATTTAAAGATTTACTTTTTATACTCCGGGAGTAAAGATCAATAGGAAAATTAAATTAAATAAGTTACTATAGCTTCAAGACGTAATCTCAGTATTAACAAATATATAAGAGCAAAAGGCGTTTGGTACTGAACCCGTTACAAACTAGGAGCTTTGCGTTGACAAAAATATTTTGTGAATAATCATGCGACATACAACCCAGTGTACAATTGCATGGCCCTAAAGCAAACTCAAGCAATGGAGTCGTTTTATTTCGCTCTCCGTGGCGCTGTGGTGAGTTAACAAATATGTATTCGAGAAATTGCCGATCCAATTCCTGAGCTAACCGTCCAGATTATGACATCCCGTGATTTCTTCCGAAACCACTTCAGGCAAATGCCGGGTTTGTTCCGTCATGGACGACTGACTCTTTTCCCATCTCCTATTTTTTTCTGAGCCGTAAACCCCGGCAGTCTGATACATATCATGCAAGGCAATGTAAAAATTGCAGAGTATATTTACAATCACAGGAAACCTAAAGTAATCAGAAATGGTGTACAGCCGGTCATACTGACAAGTACAGACATTTATAAGTAGACAATAAAAACTTATATTTAGCCTATACTTTCCGAGGAAAAAAGTAGGCTTAAGAGATCATATTTCTGTCGTAGTGTGTGTGTGTTGTTGTGTGTGTGTCCCCTTAAAATTGTTTGAACCCGTGTACCGAATTTTTTTAACTTGGTATACATATAGTACTAAGTAACCTGACTAGACTCTAATGTATTTCATTTATTTCATGTTCATAATTCCAAAATTATGGTCATTTTAACATTTTTCGATCACACGAGATGTCTAAGGGACGGTATGTTTGAATTTCATAAAACTCGGTACTCATAAAGAACCTAGTATGGTGACTTGGCTTTTATGTATTTAATTCATGCAATGTACATAGTTAAAAATGGGCGGAAATTTTTATATTTAGAAAAAAAATGTCATGTCTGAGGAAATATTTCTCGAACTCCATCAATCTTGGTACACAGATATCACATACTAAGCACTAAGTTCATTTTCAGAAAGGCGGCCATGTTAATTTTTTTAGCATAGTATGATGTATCTAAGGAACTATTATTTCTAATATATTCTAACTTGGTACACACATACTACGTACGAAACTGACTTTACTTTTGAGTATTTCGTTCGTCTTGGGTTCATATTTTTATAATGGCGGTCATTTTTATATTTTAGCATAATATACGATTGCTAAAAAAATAATATTCCGATTTATTTTAATTTTGGTACACACATACTACATGGTTAGTTGATATGAATTTTGTGTATTTCGTACATATTTTCAAAACAGCAGCCATCTTTATATATGACGTATCTGAGGTACTATTATTTCAAATTTCATAAAACGTGATAAACATATGATATACACATACCACATATAAAACTGTCTTTACTTTTAAATTTTTCGTTCGTCCTGTGTTCAAATTTTCAAAATGCTTGGTCAGTTAACTTGATTTTTGTCTATTTCGTTCATCCAGTGTTTATATTTTTAAAATAAAGGTGGTCATTTTCTATTATTAGCATAATATGCAATATCTGAGATTTTTTTAATTTTATGAAACTCTTGGTACACATATACTGTATACAAAGCTGAATCAATTTTTTTTTCGTTTTCCCTATGTACATTTTTTCAAAACGACAGTCACTTTTCTGTATTTAGCATAATACATAATTTGACATATCTGCAGATAAATTTTTCATAATTTCATCAAACTGGGCACACATAGGTTACTTAGTAATTTGTATTGACATTTTTGTATTTTCATCCTATGTTCAAAATTAGCATAATGATATATATAAGGAAATATTTTTCTGAATTTCATCAAATTTCATACACTGCTATACTTATTAGTAAACTGCCTCGACTGTTATGTATTTTTTTCTTTTTGTGTTCATATTTCAATTTGGCATGTATTTAAAAGAATATTTAAAACATTAGAAGGAAAATTTTCATATTTCCATGCAAAATTTTACATATATATGACTTATTAAGTTTACTTTGAATAATTTCTGTTCATAAAATTTTTTATGGAGGCGGAATTTGAAAACAAATTGTATCACATTATATATACTGTATATACATACATACATACATAAGTGAACCAATATACAGAATGCAATTTATCTCTGTGCCCACGTAGCACCAAACACAGCTACATTAGTTTTATGTATTTAAATACAGTATTCCGAAAATGTTGGCCTCAGAAATTTGTTTTAATCACGCGAAGTATTAAGAACCATTTTCGAAAGTTTTTTTCAAACTCTGTACACATTAAGTACTAAGTAAGTTTACGTGAATTTAAATTTATTAGCTTATGTAATTTTGAGTAATATATTATATCCCCTAACTTCGAAGATTTCACATAAACACATAATGTTTAATACATGTATTTATATAACTGCAGGAGGGATAGAAAGCCAATTAAATATGTATAACTTTCCTTTCCCAAAGCCTTTATTGCTGTTTGTACACCATGTTATAATATAGCACGATAGTAAAATAATTTATAATTATGACATATTCCTAGATTACGTAAAGAATTTTAACTTTTAGGGTTTATTTGCCCCCGCTTTGAGGCTAGTAAGCTGTTTAGTTATTCTAATAACTTCTTTCTGTTCTTATGTGACAAATCTTTAGCAATATGTATAGTGATAGTGGTCACTAAGACGTTTGTTAGGGACTTATAAAGACTCCAAACTGAAACTAATGTTATAAGTAAGCAATGACGTACACTACTTAAGTATCTGTAGGCCAACTAATAGCCAGTAATTGTCATTAATAGGTATATCTTTGGCACCAACTCCAGCACACATATGCTAGAAGGGAAAGAGAGCACGTAAAAAATATTTCAGTATATTATTTTTAAATTTTAAAATAAATATAAGTTCACATAATTAAATATGCATATTAGTCTGCGCGTACGCGGCCGACAGACGCTTACACATGCAAAATGCTTTTACCTGCATATTTACTTAATTGTTTATATTCAGCAGAATTCAGCTCCATGGTCTGTTTACAGCTTTAGGTGTAATTATAGACAATTTTCTTCTAAATTTCCACAAAAAGAACCTTGTGTAGCAACAATGATAAAATGTGCACAATATAAACGGAACCGCGCGTATAGTTATTATTTAATCATTAAATATTATAAGCACTGACAACAATTAAGTAGTATGAAAGAAAATTATTTAGTACAAAATCTTGTGTATAGTAGTGCTGTCAGAACTTTAGTGCTGCGTTTGTTTTTTACTATGATATTATTTTGTTCAGTCATAACACGAAATCCTCTTGGCAGTAAAAGTAGCGCGCACTTGCTCGCAAGTAATTGCTTAAGAGCATCTTCTCAGTAGTTTGTAATAAATAAAAAACTTAAGTACACCACAGCTATGTTATGAAACAACACTTTCAAACTGCTATATATTTAACTGAAACTATATTAAACAATAATCGTAAATTCCAGGGAAAAAAATAGAAAAAGGTTTTACTTAGTGTGCAATGCAAAACGGAGTGATTTCCATTGACAGAGAAAAAATATATTTGTCTAGAAACGTAGTTACAGAAACAATGCACTGAAGCAGATATCAGATCGTAAACACACAAGCAACTCGGCCATTGCATTATAATATGTCGGTCAGGTACTTTGATCTCATGTTACCCATTTAACAACTACAGTTATAGAAAGATTCGGCATGAACTTTTACTAATTTGTTTACTGTCATATAAGAACTCTTCAAATGTTCGCAGTGAAATTGTTTGGGATAAGCAGTAACATAGCTATAAAATTTACATATAGTTAGAGATGATATTGATGGTATATTGCGAACACTTTTTGTGCCAACATACCCTTGAAAACGTGCGGTTTCTTGTGATATGTATGATTAGGGGTTATACGTATGACACAACGTAGCTATTTGTAGACCAAATATTACAATAGCGTAGTTCTTTTTGTATTAGTCAAATAGGGCAACAACTCTACGTACAAGCGAAAGTCAGTCATCTTTTCACAAACTGAACGTAGATTGAAACCGAGCAAATAGTCAATTTTTACTGCGATAAAAAATCATATCTACATATAGTCAAACAAATATTTAAGTGTTAATGCAATTAGATATCTTTATCTACGGTAGATTTTGTTGATTCAGCTAAAATGTTTGACAAACACGTGTGTTTATCTAAAGGAACTCAATTTTTGTACGTTTCATATTTTGCTTGACACACAAAAACTTGAGTCTCAGAACATATCGTTTCGCTTTAAACAGCAGGCGTATTTATCGTTTTAATTTTTCTCTATGTAACTGCTGTTCGTTGATGTACATTCCAGGACGAATGGAGAGCGACTTTGAAGAAAGTTTTTAGTATCAAGGAAACTTGTTGATTTTAAGATAGCATTTCATGATCGATCGTTTTTATTCTGCCATTACTATAGTCCCACTACAGAGACCTAGCAATAGTGTCTAAAGGGAATGAGAGTCTCTGAATCCACCTGTGAAGCAACTACAAAGAGTAAAATCTGCTACACAAAATCCTAAATATCGTCTGCTTCCTCCTCGCACCAAGTAAATGGAGGAAGTGGGCAATAACATGTCTCAAGACATCCCTTGCAATTTTAATGAGCGATCCTCTTCCATTTCCAGCGGTGAATAAACCAGTAGGACACAATACAGACACAGCTTCTCCTGAAAGCCGAAGTGCTCAAAACAGAATCCCGTTGACAAGTTCTAACCTCAATAGTGTGAACAGGAAAGTCTTATTCTAGCACCACGAACTTGCAGGATCTAAGTCAAGACACGATTTTTTTCTCCCTAACATATCGTTAGCGCATAATTGTGCATCCATTAGCCAAGATGTCTCAAGTGATATCTTTATGAATCATACCTTTTTTTTCTGAACTTCCAAATTGTAGTATTTTTTATTTTCCAACCCATCAAAGTTAATCTTATTTTTCTGTGCCTGAATCTTTCTTTATTTACACGTGGGATCACCGACAAATCTAAGTATTTTTCCTTTAAACGAATACAAATGGAATAGATAGATATAAAAGTGCATATTTCACAAGAGTTAGCTTTTGAATTATCTCTCCTTCCACATGGTCATCCAAAATTAGAAACTTGTAAAAATATCAATATTTGGCTTGTCCATACAATTTTAGCCACAAGGGTACACTAAATTTTGGCAAAAATGGATAGTAATACGTCACCTTAGTTAAATAAAAACAATTGCGCAGAATTAATCATATTGAAGGGTATTCGCGTTAAATTATACTCTCTTGACGTTCGTTTCGTTATAAATAATAATCAAAAATACCTATATTACTTTAGTTTCAAACACTGATTTGTTCATATTGTGGACCGTTTATTCTTAAAAGTGAGAAGAAGACAGTTAAGATTTAAAAAATACTTTAATGTTTAATTAAATGTTAATACTCTCTACAAATTGGAATTAGGAAAAAAATCAAAATTTTGACAATGTTTTCACGCTTACACGTATCGATATTTTCACAGTATATGTCTGGAAAGTCCTGGCTATTCGAATTTACAAACTATCCAGTGTAATAAACATAATGTGACATAATCGTGTGTACACACACACACACACCAACACACACATATATACAGTATATATATATATATATATATATATATATAATATATACATATATATATATATATACACACACACACAACTGCAGTACACTGTTAAATACTGTAGAGCACAAAATCCGGAACCTGCGCAGAGGAATAGGTTTTGCTACGAGGGTTATATTTTTTCAACCCCCGATTGGCTGTAATAAAAAAACGGGAATTAATTAGGACATTATTTTAATGTCAAAAGAAACGTACATCTTTACACTATTTTTCCACATAATCGCCGTGCAGATTGAGGCATTTGTCGTACCGATGCACCAGCTTGCCCATACCCTCCTTACAGTTCGGATTTGGCAGCGAGTGACTTCCATCTTTTCCCCACGCTTCAACACCCACGACGAACTGCAGGACACTGTTAAAACGTGGCTGAATAGGCAGGAGGCATCATTCTTTGCAGAGGGTATCGGCAAGCTGGTGCATCGGTACGACAAATGAATAAATCTGCACAGTGATTATGTGGAAAAAATAGTGTAAAGATGGACGTTTCTTTTGACATTAAAATAATTTCCTAATTCATTCCCGTTTTTTTATTACAGCCTATCGGAGGTTGAAAAAACACTTTCGTACATACAGTTTTAGAAACGTTTGTTAAGTAGGAAAAAAGCGAGAGTTAAATCAATTAAATATTGATTTACACACAGATTTTGTTGATTCTACAAAAGGTTTGAGTCCAGTGAAATGCATTAGTTCTTAGTTAAAAAAATATTTTAGCAGATTCACTGTTTTATCTGTGCTAAATCTTTTTCTCCGTGCGTACGTGACGTTTAGTCGACGAGTGATAGTGCGCTGTTAAAGAAAATGTTTAGAAATTGTTAAGGCATGTATAGTTAATAATCATGTTTCTAAATACATATTTTGCTTTCCTTCCGATTTACATGCGGCGTGGTTCGATCCCCGACTCGGGCCATCCTGATTTCAGCTTTACTGGACTTCACTAAATAGCTCCAGGCAAATACTAGAACGGTTCCTTAGCAAATACAGCGACAGCTTCCTCTCCCAGTTCCTGTTATTGTGACAAGCTGTGTGTCATCGTGTGTAATGACCTCGCTGTCGACGAGACGTATAGCTAGCATGTATCTTATCTTACCTAACTAGCGGCAAACAGTATGCGCTCTGTTTGAACGTGGCGCGTTTCCTGGGCAACGTTTACGACCAAAGACATTATATAATAACTAGACCACGGCCATAGAGGAACAGCTCCGGACACTTGGAGTTGAAAATTTACCCTCTTACGACTGATTGGCGCCACTGGCACTCTGGTGTTGTTTTAACATTGTCTAAGTGGATCTATAAGAAGCAAGCACTTGTCGGAGCAGCTAGGAGCACTGCTAGTGCAATGCTGTATTGCATTGTTAAAACAACATTTCATTGCTGGGGGCTCTTTCAGTCATAAAAGGGTCAACTCAATAGCATCGGTAGATAGGCTAGTGTCCAGACCTATATTTCTAAGACCATGAACTAGACAGTTAAGCTACTCTTTCGTTGCATGGCTAAATTTAACGCGCCCATTTTGATGGCGAGAATACTGGATTATGTACTGTACGAAAAAAAAACATATTTTTATGACCCGAAAATAATGTAGGTATTAACATCGCATGTTATGACCTGTAATAAAGCGTAGTTGCGTGGTTCATTAGCCGTCAGTATTGGTCTTGTACCCCTTGTTCACAACACGAATAGAGAGACGGACCCGGACAGGCCTACTTGTTGACAAATGCCAACTGAGTACTGATTTACAAACATCCGTGAAAGGGGAAGGAATCTTGACTTCGAAAATCCTGGTCGCCTGCCTTCAAGTTCAGCAAACGTGCTGCACTCGTCTTCCACCTTGGCGATCTTCGTCCGAATACCCGGCGGAGTAAAAAAGTGGCAGACTTTGCCGCTAACCAGCATATTGTGTTGAGGTAACCCCTTATTCTCCACCATTTGCGTTCTGTCGTTTCTCCATCACAGACCTTCACTCCATGTATTACCTCGGCGTTCGGCCGACGTCATGGAAGCATGTTTCAAAAATATGTCAATTCCGGGGCGTGAAGCCCTTCTCTGGATAACCCCCCTACCCTCCATACACTAACGTTTATTTATGTAGTCACTGAGGGTTGGTTTGCGTAACTATGCTTCATATACAAATTATTTATCTCGCCTTGCTTCGCCAACCTTTCAAATAATGCCAATCAGTGACAGGAAATCTTATAGCAAAGAATTTTGAAACTATTCACGTTATAGAACAGGCGATCTATGCATGAGTCCCAAATGTGGAGAGTGCTCGAGTTACTCTCGAGTAAACACTAGGGACTGCGTTTTTCCATGAGCGGTGAGCTTGTGGTAAGAGTTTAGGCAAAAGCTGGTTAGTTTTAATCTTGTCTAATGAAATCATCGTACATTTTCTCACAAAAAATACCTTATCCCATGTATTACTGCCCTGATGAAGCTACTTAGCAAGATCATTGTGATACTTTTATTTCTAACTGATTTCAGCTGTGCTTTATTTCAATAGTGAAGCCTTTATATTAAGGAAAACCAAGCTATTGCTGTTTTACCAATAACTGTGAGTGAATTGGTAAAATAAGGGTAGTTATTACTCTACTATAAATTCGAAAAGTAAGACAACCAATACGTGATGAATCTCGCTACGAATTAGAGAGGGAATGCAGGAATTATGGTCGACACTTAAAATCTAGGTCATTAGCGCTAGTGAGAGGGGACATGGTGCATGGAGCAGTGCCGGAATAAAGGGGAGGGGGAAACAGGAGATCCCCGCGAAAACACACCGACCAGCTCATCATCAGGCACGATTCCCACATGCGAAAATCCGGGGACCGACCCCGCCGGGAATCGAGCCCGGATATCTTTGGTGGGAGGCGAGTGCTTTAACCACTGCGCCAACAGCGGCCCAGGCTACGACTAAAAGACACGTGATAAGTGTCCGATAAGTGTTTAATTGTCTGTTGTTATAACGATTCAATCTGCTGACTACAGTTTTAATATGGTTAAAGCAAAATACTCTTATTATTTGAAGTACAGTATTGCAAATTATTTCCTTAAAACTAACAAATTACTGCTAACTCGGTTTTAGGAGGACTCGGGTTGAAGTCCCTGCCGGGTCATCATGAATTCCGCTCTCCAGGATTTTTCGGAATCGTTCCAGCCGGATGCGGAGAAGTTCTCTTTAATATGCATAAGTCCTGGCCGACATCTTTCCAACTCTTCCAGTCCTCCCCGGTGTCCTCATACCATGTTCTTGTGACCTTCATATGCCCAAACACCCATTAATATACGCAATACAAATAAAAAAATATTTAATATTTCAAGTCAATCAACCTCCTAAAACAGGATTGTCCAATTACAATCAAATAGGTGGCCTTGTGCGAGGCATATTTTGGATTAGAGGGCCATACGCCTAAGAAAAAGATCAACTTGACTACAAAAATTAAAATTACAATAATTAAGGTTTATTTATCTGAATGATTATTATATAAAATGTTAAATAATATACACCATACTTAACTTTTGAGAAGTAAGAAGGTTGTAAAATTATTGCGCGCCGTACAAATACTAATCGCAGACCAAATGCGGCCCGCGGGAAAGCCGTGGCCTAACATTAAATGAAGGAAAATCTATTCCAGATATTATCATTCATTATTACTTCGGGACTAAAAATAATATAAAAAACTTTTAGAAAGGGTTACCCATTGTTGGACAGGCATGTAAAATATTTAATGGTTTTGAGACATTTGCAACTATCTTATTGAGGAAACATTTTTGTGTGTCATCCTTTGTTGGTGCTCGTCCCACGACCGTGAAAAATGAACTCCGCCCAAGGACATTCTGTAGTCACGACACAAAGATTGTATCTCTCATGCTGTGCAACAAAAAAAAAAATACGGGTACATGCCTCCAGAAAAAAACGTTGCAATTGTTTAGCTTTCGTTTTTCTGTTTTGTTTATTTTTTCTTTTAAGGTTAGATAGGAGTTTATTTTCGTTATTGAGTCACGCAACGTAATCATTTAAATCTGCTGAATTCTCCAGAAACATAATAATTTTATATGTGCCTGTTTACAATAAGATCGTATAAACATCAGCATAGAAGTTCATAAATTGGAGTTTAAAATTCTATCTACTTCACGTCTACCATTTTACACAGCTTATGTAAGTAGTTCGACAACAACACAACCATTATAAATAATAAGATACGGTACTAAATATGGCCCGAGTTGTTCTACGTCACTGTAATAATTTATTTCATTACTGAGTATATCCTGATATGTGATAGTTGACAATTACTGTAAGAATATCTTGCATTATTTTCAATGCTGAAACTTTTTATGCTACATACCAATAGAGTATTTTTCTTCTACTAATAAGCACGCGTCGTTTAATAACACTTCTATATTTCGTGTAAATAATGACACTAGAAAGAAATTAAAAAAGGGTGAAATCAGATTTCTGCAAGAGCTCACATTTTCTTCCAATGTGTTATATCACTAATATGTTAGTTCTGAAATTCTTCCTACTCATTACTACATTTTTTAGCGTACATAAATTATTCTCTAGAATACGTAGATATTATAGGTGGTTTATAAAATAAAAACGTTCATTGCAGCTAAAGCCAATTATGCGAACAATTGCGTACGTAATACCTAATGAGTTTCTGCTTTACCTTCATTTTTACGCATATTAACTGTCTTATTTTAAGGTGGCCACTCGGTTGCACGTATTTGGTGCGTTCAAAGTCTACAAATGCGAGAACAATTAGGGTGAAACCGCACACGCATCATGCCTCTAGGCGCAATTCGCTGAATTGGTGTGCAATCTTCTAGCCGGTAACACGCCTCTGTGAAATATTCAGTATAGACCATATAATTTTGTGACGTGATATAAACTATAAAGGTTTGCTGTACACGCGCAGGCTTACAAGGTAATTTGGTGGAAGATGCCAGCTGGGGGAAGATAACAGTCATACATTGTTCTTACAGTACATTACGTTAGATATTATTTAAACTTTTTTCAAGAGACTTATTGCTCTTACCCAAATTTTCAACGAAGATAGTAATTTTTTTAATTCAAACCTTAAGAGTCCTTGACTGGGCTTAGATGACGTTGCAGCGTGTCACGCGTATTCTTTTAAACGCGAAACCATTTAACTTATTCATATTTGGTTTATCTACGAAAATAAAACACTTGAAACTATGCCCCTATGTTTTCAAAAATTCAGCACACTTTTTAGAAATATAATTTTCAGGCCCCTCAAAATGCCTAAAAAAAACAGGTTTTTTAGACTGCTGTAACTCCGAAAATATTACCTGAATTCGTTCAGTGCAAAGCGAGAGGCATGCTTGCTTCATGTTATCCAAAAATAAAATGTTGTGGTCACCGTTTAAAGTCCCGCTGGAAAAAAACTACACCTAAACCTTGCACGCCAGTTTTCGGGCTGTGAATAGAGGCGATATTCTTCTCGTCAAGCGTGGAATACTGGCTCTTATCGCTACGCCGTTCCCACGCGTCGAAGGTGGAAATTCCATACCGACGAAGACTCATCTTAAGGCTTTAAATAATTTCGTAATTGTTGCATCTTTCCCTGAATAACATTGCCATTTTAAGGCATCTGCACCAAGATATTTATGACTTAAGTAGATACCCACACGTGTAATAATCTTTTAATGGTATTTCTAAACAGACGTAACTCACGCAAGTCGAATAGTTTTTTAATAAATATGTATAGGTCGAAGCTCTGTGCACCGCACAGATTATGTCACTTCACAGCGATTTTGTATTACTCAGTAAATAAATACACGTAAAATATTTGATCTCTTGCCGAACGAGGTGGTGCTACGGTAACGCGATGAATTCGCATTTGGACAACCGGGTTCGATTCCTGGTCCCAGCCATTCTAATTTCGGTCTTCCATGTTTTTTTTAGTCGCTCCACATGAATTCTGGGATTGTTCCCTAACGTACGCCATGGCCGATTCCTCTCCTTGTGTTAAGTTGTATGAAACCGTCTCTACTTACCTCACCGGGAACGAGACGTAAAACACAAATAAAAATAATAATTCGACCTCTCAGCCGAAATCCATTCCTCAGCCAAATGGCTATTATTTGTTTTGCGTGCGCTCTATAACCTGGGTATTTTTTATTTTAAGGATTTTAATTAATACAAATAGCCACAATGCTAATTATTGGAACGTAACACCTATTGGGTCATTCATCTACATTTGTTTGTCATAAATCAGGTGATAACTCAATCAGTTCAGTAAATCAAATATTCACGGTAGTTTGTCATCCAAAACTCAGTTAATACGGAGCGATATACGTGATAAATGGAGCATGTTACTGTCGTTTGAAGTGGGTCACTAGCCAACATTGCCGTTATAACTTTCCATTTGCAATTAAATGCAAACTTCGTATCTCGACTGCCTTTATTCAAAAAATGAAACACATTGAGTACCATCCAAAAAATCACTTAAGAATCACATCTTATTCCAAATCTGCTTTCTGAAATGTAACGTTTCGAAAAGCGAACAATTTAGAAGTAAATACGGTTTTATCTAATGATTATAAGTTTTCAATTATGGTCCTCAAGAGAATCATATGAGACGGAGGAGTTAGGTAAAGGCGATACTATTTCAGTTTAAATAACAATTTTTGACATAACTTCTCGCTTATTGAAGATTTATGTAGTTTTAAATCAACTTTGGAAAAATGTGTAACGCAAGAATTTTTCCTTGGGATAAGAAGGTACGACTTACTGTGCGAATGTTAAAATAGTAACAAATAAAAATTTTAACAATCAGCAAGAATTTGCATTTTATACTGTCACATTATAGTGGTAGTAATTTTTGTTCGTGTTCGCAGATAGGTAACTTGGCCACAAAATAAAACTTTTTAATTTGTATTCCTTTCAAGTATTTTTGGCTTCATACAGTATAGAAGTTTGGGGTACAGTTCTTGTCTTTTTAAATGAATATTTCTTCTTTAGTAAAACAAGAATTATCACACACTGAACCCTTGTAATTACATTACAATTTCTGTTATTTTTTTAACATTTATTGCAGCGAAGGCATCAGTTTATATTACTAAAAATCATTCCAACGAGCCGATAGATTAGAAGAAAATTGTTAATTAGAATTGATACAACAAAAATTACATAAATCGAAGATTTTCTTGAACAAACTAATTTTTTTAATTTGATGAACATTATTTACGGGATACCTTCGTGTTTGCTTTCCTAAGAAAGTTTTAAGACATTTCATAATTTATTAATTGTATGGGGTATTCGCTAAGATTGTATACTGTGGACAAAATAAAAAATACATAATTTATAAACACCTAATATACTAACCACACAATTCAGTTATCAAGGTTTTAGTAACCGTATGTCTCCATATCTCATATTTTAAAACAACTAACGGATAATAATGAGCGAGCAACATAAACATCTGCAAAGATAATTGCTACCTTTCCTTTTCTGTACAATTCACGTCTCTTCAAAAGATTGTGATACTGTATAGTCGAGACCTATTAAAATTGTTTTTATTTTATATTTACACTCATTTTTCTGTACGTATCAGAAAATTACGAGTCGATTAATAAATATTTTACTGTGTGTACACGCAGTCAACTGGAAATAAAATAAGACTAAAAATATAAACTCGATCAAGCATTATTTGTACACTTGTGTTTTATCGTCTCCAAGTTACAAGACGAATTTTGTGAAAAAGGCAAAATGTTATTATTTTTGTGTTAAAACTATGACATTAAAATTTTCTCCCTTCCCTCCCTTCCCCCTTTTCCCAACCCATCGTTCAGTCAGTTACGGCGCGCTTTCGCGCAAAAAAAAATACTTTTATGTGTTAATCACAAAGCCGTACTCAGCTGCTAAGTTAATAAGAAAACATCAACTTTGGAATGTACATATAAATACCATAAGCATACTAAGTAGGGCGTGTTCTCAACTAAAGTGTACCAAATTACCGGATTTTTTTCTTTATGCAGCCTTTACTACGCCGAGCCTGCCTACCACCCACTTACCTGCGTAGGTCGCGGAACAGCCTATCCATCAGGCGCTCTAAATATATTCAAATTTTTTTTTTTAATTTGTTTGTAATGAGAATGAACCCGCATATCATGTCACCATTAATTTGCTTAGAATAACGTCACTAGGATGTGTGGAACTTAAAATTGCGTTATTTAATACAATTTCTATCAATTTAGGGTTTTGTGGATCCCCACAGATTACACTGCATCTACTGAAGCGTGCACGAGATAAGAGTCCACACAAGAATCACAAAACAATTCCAAAGAATGTCAACTATGAATGTACCAAAACGATAATAGGAAGCTACCCTTCCTCGTCTTTCTCTTTCGCCGATAAAATGATACAGTTTTTCGTATAAAATTTCGCATTGCGTAACTTTCACAAAAGATAATCAGTAATACATACGAATGAAATATCATGGACATTATGTCACAATTCGAGAACGTTTTACCCAAACGATTATTTAATATAGTCGGCAAAAACGCAGTGAAACTCCCGCCTCCAGTCTCTTAAAAATATTCCTGGGTACGCATAAGTATTCAGTGAAATACATTTAAAGTCTTGGCTGAGATCCCCCAAATTTTCTTGAATAACTTTAAAAAGGTGAAGGGCATATAAGATATTTATAAGATTTTTTAATGTTTGTTACAACGGAAGTTTATAATTATGAATTATTGGTTTGTGGACATATGCCATTGCTCATGTTTTGTTGATCAAACTAGTGTTGAATGACCAAGTACAAAAAGAACAAAAAACAGACATGAAAAACACACAAAAAAAAGCAGTCTCAGAAGAATGATAGTATTTATATATATACTTCACAACAAAGAGATCTAAAGGTAAAGTTCAGTCGAATATCAACACAACACCCAGATCCAAAAGACAAATAGAACTAAATTCCCAAAATGAAAAAAAAAAAATTAAAAGATGAAAATATACAAAAAACAGTTAACAGCGGACAACAAACAAAAGACAAAAGTAATGAGACCACACAACACAAGTTAAAAACAACGAATATATATATATATATATATATATGTATATATAAACTGACAGAGTTCCTCTGGAATTTTTTGTGTGTGTTTTTCATGACTATTTTTGTTCTTTTTGTACCTTGTCATTCAACACAAGTTTGATCAGCAAACATAAGCAATAGCGTAAGTCCACAAGCCAATAAATTCTAAGATATTAATAGGTGTACGTGCTATTCAAGGAAATATAGACTAACTAATTAGTCGAGTGTGCCTTACAGATCCTTTAGCGCACTTCGAGCTTAGAAAACAAGTCCCAGGTAACAGTTGCTATTAGTGACAATTTTCCAACAATATTCTTAACACGCCAACATCCGTCCGTTTCAAGGAAGTGAAAACGTTACACACGGCATAAAATAAACCTTGTAGAAACGAATTTCTGATATGAAAGTTAAGTATTTTTTACTCCTTGAGTTTATACAATTAAGTTAGAAGTATGACACATTGTTCCTTTTACACAATTTGTGTTCCGTTTCGGGCAACACTTTAATCAGTGCTCATTTTACCATTAGAAGCTTTATATGTTGTTTTAAATACAATTATGAAAAACCGTGTTTTGTTTGTACAGGTGAGTTGACCACCGGTTACTTGTCGGTTGGCCACCGTTCGCCTTCGCAGCTGAATCTCACCTCCAAGTTACTGACATGTAGTGCTTCGAAGATTTTCATGCCGTTTAGTCGTAATCGTGTAGTTTATTCAAACACGGTTAACTCTTACCGCAGCATCGCACGAACAATGTACTGACAACCTGTTTATGATACACTGCTAGTCCCAGAAGCTGGTTGATCTTTCCGTTTTCGATGTATCGTAAATAGCGCGTTCTATTCATACCAGCGATGGCTCGTTCATGTTCTTGCAGACTGCCTATATTTCGCAATGTATGTTACCACGAAGCCTTCATATAATTCACTATTTTCTGTTGACACAAACATACATGAAACATAATTTTATTACTAGATTAATTAATCTCCACATTAAGAATAACGCCATTTATAATTAGCGGATCGTAAAACTGTACATGACTTTTCCCTCGCATATTTACAGATACCGTCGACTACGTTACATTAGTAGTTTTCTATACTATTAAATCTTACCAACCAATTTGCATCACATTCAGTGAGTGAATAAAGCAAACTACTTAACTATAAATAAATGAGTCTATGATAGACTTTGAACCGCATATGATACATTGCCGTTGGCCAGCAGGTTTTCTCGGGGATCTCACGTTTCCCCCGCCCTTCTCATTCCGTCACTTCTCCATTGTAGGGATAATTTCATGTCAACTATCAGGATATGCAGATGTCTAGGGACTTCCAGTCAAAAATCTGCACTCGGGGTACGATACTCTGAGCTCGGGTACCCTCCCCATACGCTATGTATTTTATTTAACCACATATGATGGCTATGAAAAATTTTTCTCTAGCAGCGAAACTTGTAAGTTAGGAAATTTCATGCGTCACTAATCAACCCATTTTATAGACACTAACAAAATACTCTTACCAGAAGTTCAACATTTTAGAAATTACTATTTGTTATTTATCGTTTCGCAATTCGGGGCTGTAACAATTATGAATACCATAGAGTCTAGCATAAACAAATTATAATACTCTTGTCTTTTTTAATTTGTTTTTAAGTTGTGACTTTAACTATAGTATGTGCTCATAACAAACAGAAATATTGTCCTGTCTAAGTTTAATATGTATATTTTCTAATGAAGAAAGATAACATTACCTATAGTTTCGAATCGTTTTCGAAGTCGTTCAGGGTGATTTATTGCATGCTTATTTGACATAGTTTTATAAATTTGGGTCGCGCGGGAGCCTAACCAATGAATTATTAACAAAAACTGCTTAACTTTTTAACAGTCAGATGTGTTCATATTCTTGCCCTTTCGCAAGTTACAATTTCTACTCATGTTCATTTCATGAGTAGACTATCACATCAACTGTTAGCATACACATAGTTCTGTCAGCAATCTAAAAACATTTTACACGTTTTTCTCGGTGCTATACAAGTGTTGAAAAAACTGCCGGGATGGCAGCAAACGTCTATGTTTCTTTTTCCCCTCGTGCATACAATTTCGGGAACCAGAACCGAAACGTGATGGGACAGATGGAGCTAACAACTCTTCCGATTGGAGAAAAGAAAATAATTGCGAATGCTAGCTCAGCCCTGCCATTTCGTCTCGCCGCCCGTCAAAAATACGCTACAGCGTCTGCGAAAGAAATAAAAAAAGCCGGGAGCAGATGTGTCCGAACGTCCGGTGACGCGGATTTAGCAGGCAAATATTCGGAGCGAAGCGATAAAAAGGAACGCGTAGTCGATGCGAGAGCAGAATTACAGCGAGCTAGTCTGGGAGTCACTTCGCCATCCTTCTCGTTACTTGCGATGGGCGCAGGAAAGGAAATGACCTGCTGCGAATAAATGTCATTCAGTTCTGGGTAATAAAAAAAGAGAGATTGAACCAGAAAATTTTCAGGCGAGTTTGTTGCAAAAAAAAAATTCACACAGAATTTTTACTAATTTAGACAAATTTTGTTTTTTGACAATAAAGTAATGTTCAAACTCGTCCGTAAGTGTGCGTTTGTGAAAGTAACTGCTTCAAATTTAAACGCTATTCGCTTATGTCATGTAATTACAGTGTGTGGGAAACAATTATTAACTTGGCGTTTGGTATGCGGGTTTTATCAGGGTGTTCCCGTTTTACTTATGGCCTTTTTTTTCTCCTCCTTGCTAAACTCACTACATAATACCCTCGTGCACTGAAGACAATGATGTTAAACGATCATCAAAACTTTCTACATTTATATAACCAAATTAGTGGCTTACCTATCTGGGGGAAAAAAGGGACATTGGGTATAAATAAAATAACACAAGTGTTTACCTAAAATAATATTGAAAAGTTATTTAAGGAAGGTTTTCTACAATGATTGAATTTACACCCCACCGAGCCTTCGCTCCTTCCCGCTTTTTTTTTTCTGAATGCAAATTTGCGTGTTCCACATTCATGCAAAACTTCTGCCAGTGAAGCTAACCAGATCTATAATACGCTTACGTCAGGAGCACGGAAGTCCACCAGATATTCTTTTGTTAATTTCCATACATTTAAAGCTCAGTTCTCTTACGTGAATTCAGCCACACGTGTACTACTGTAAAAGTAATAAAGACGTTTAAAAAAATCAAGGAGATCTCCTTTAATTGTTTTTTTCTGTTTCGAAACCCTCCATCATAGAAAGCGGCCTATACCGGCAGCCGTACTTCAGAATGTTCCGACCGGATGTATGTGAAATTATAACAGAAGCGTCCATCGAACTATGCTACAGACTTTCCACCAGTAAAATGATGTGGTATGTGCTTAATGTCCGGTACAAAAAAATGGATCGTCGGGAATCTCGCTCACTAGTTCAGTGCTGGACTCGTAGGGGCGATGTGACATTTTATGCGCGCTTCAAAGTCGCCCTTATACCTCCAACACATTTGAGCCTCTAGCGCAGAAAACTGCTTAAGGTACGAGGCACCCATAAGAGTGAGTGGTAGATAACCCTGAAAATATCAACTGATTTCTACGCTTTTTTCGAAGTCGATATAGATAAAATACTCAATGACAATCCTACATTATGGTACTTGCCAACTTTATGAGTAAATATTTATCCAGAATTACTAATTCGTTACGCGTGATTTCTTGCACCGCAGTTAAATGCACGAGGTTCCGGCGTCATAGATTGTGCTTCAGAAGTTCGTAGCACCAGAAACAATTTTGTTTAAAACGTTGGCTAAAACTATTGTCTAGAACTGCTACTGTTTTATTTTCGCAAAATGGCTTCAAGAAACCTACAGTTGTAGATTAATGCTTTTAGCTATGAATAGTTATTAATTAATGTAATTTCTTGTGGTCTCTAACGTGAGCTTTCGAGTTTGGTGAAACCTATGCATTGTTGTTGATGATTTACGCTCCTATGCTTATACTGACAATTGGTAGAAACATACTTCGCTTTTGTAGGAAGAAATTACCAAGACTTCAAAAGCAATCACTTCACGTGAATACTCGCTCACATTCAGAAGGATCCGGGTCCGGTTCACAGCACCGGCTATCCTGGTTTCATTTTTCCGAAATTGCTGTAGGTGAAAGCTGGAATAGTTCCTTAACACAGTGTGACGTGTGTATCGTCACGAGTCAATGTATGACGTTTCAGTTTCTAGTTGTATTTACAGTTCGATAGTCCTACTGATTGGCTATACGCTAATAACTTTTATATTTCAAATTTATTATTTTTATACACCGGCGTAAATGTTTGTATCTAGAATAGTAACCTTTATTTAATAACTGTATATAGTGATTTAGTTTGGACGGGTGACGCTTGGGTGCGCCACAACTCGTGGCTAGGTTTCTGGCGACGTGTGCGTGAAAAGTATTACGCTGAGAGCCGTCAACTGGACTGGTCAGAGGGAACTGCGAGGCAAAGTGTGTCTCGTCTCTACCCACCTAGGACACATGGTGTGGGGTCTGAGTATTTGTGGGGATTTGCTACAATATTAATTGAGACATTCTCAGTTGTTGTAGAGAGTTTTACGCCAGTGGCCGCTTATCTTCTTGCAAGCTGAACTTCGTTCTCGGCACGAGAGACCATCAAAATGGTAACCGCTCCTCGTTATTCTGTACGTCCAATTCTACTGCAGGGGCACCCCTCAGCGACGCCGGGTATGACGCTGGATACGAATTCTTCGTGAAAGAAGCCTCTACGTGAATAACGTAGGGTGTCGACCAGTGTTTTAGCCCTACTAAACGTGGGCGTAATTACTCTCAGCTTAAAGTGGAACTATTTGTCTGACGAAGTAACTTTGCAAATCCAAGACTAGCCGTCTGTTAGCCGCTTGATAGTCACCCGTCACTGAACATTGATTAGGTTGTACGTAATAGGAAATGTAAGATAGTGTATCACGAAACAATTGTAATAATTGTGTTGAGTAAATGTTAATTAATACGTAATGCCGGTTATATTATTTAACAGTAGATTTCAACGTTACATATTTGGACAGTCCAGAAACAATTTGGGTTGGGATTTAAATGTTGTGCCATGTATTACATATTAGAGGGCGGCACTCTTGAAATCCACAGCCCCACAAGCTGGAGGTCTCAACAGGGCATTGTCGATACCTCTACCAGCTCCTGCAATTGTGTTAAGTTGTGTATCGCCGCCTCTAATGACTTCGCTGTCAGTGAGACGTAACGTTCAATACAAAATTTTAACAACCAAGCAAAAACTATCGTAAACATCCACAAAAAAATTATTAACATTTGGTAAATAATTTTGAAGGGCCCTAAGGTCACCGAACTTTCTGGCACGTTTGGGTCCTATAAGAGCTAAGGTCAATTTCTGGCACGTTTGGGTCCTATAAGAGCTAAGGTCGAAACAGCATACGCTTCACGCGTTACCCTAGTCTATAGACGCAGTTCGCTGAAGTGGCGTGTAGTCTTCTCGTCGATAACTCGCCTCTAGGAGAAATTAAGCGTTGATACTATATTTTCTGACGTAACATTACAGATAAATATATATTGTACACGTCTGTTAGTTAAACGTTGTGAGTCAACATTTTTATACTTAAAAAATAATAATTTCCAAACACCCATTTTCGCCACTTTCTGCCGCGAGAAAATAAGCCTTTGAGAATACTGAAGGACCTGAAATTGATGTAAGGTTCTTTGAATGCTATTTCTAAGCATACATTAGTTATGCACATTCAGCAGCTTTCATTAACGCTCCTATAGGCTGTTCAAGCGATAAACTGAGCACTTCAGAAGACCACCCTGCCTAGAATTATAATTAGAAAACATTATTTATCATAACCTATGGTGTTAACTTTTGAGTTAGATATAATATATACACTTTGATTGTGAAGTAGGTTGGTTTGATTTATTAAAATATGACAGGAAGCTATAAATAATCCGGAAATAAAATAATAACTAGGCTCACTCTATCCTGTGCCGCGTACAAAGGCTGACTCTGCACCACACAACCGTAGCGGAGTCGGTTTGGCGCCGGTCTACAGTGCGAGAGGTCCTCGATTCTAATCATGGATGGGGCATAGACACTGTGTCGTCCCTTCACCTTACTTCACCCTCATCGGCTCTTAAGACCTTGTTAAAGGGTTGTAAACCCTCTCACCTCACCACTGCGTAGACCGACCATTACAAGGTTATTCGAAAATTGGTCAGCATGCGTAACTACTGTCTGCCTACGAATAGCATCCAATGGACGTTACGTGTGTGTATAACAATTTCAGCTCCTCCATATATCTTTGAAGTTTGTTTTCACGCCCCTGAAAATGACGAAAATTTGGGCCGGGGGTGGTTGTGTTTCTACGAAGGTATGAAAATGTAGGCGCAGGATATTTATAAAGGTATTGGCGTGTACAATACACTTTTATTTTGAATATTACGCAATGAAATTGAAATGACAGGATCGCCAATGTATGTCTCATAGATGCGAATTTTCGGCGAGAAGACTTCACGCCAATTCAGCTACTTGCGCCCAGAGGCTAAGGGGAGGCGTGATGCTCACAGTGTCGCCATTACCGCTGCCACACTTTCAGGCCTCAAACGGTAAAAATATGTTCACTCATGCAGCCACCTTAAATAGTGCTGACATACTGTGAATCGCCTACAACTACTGCAACTGTCTGTAGCCAAGCGGAGAGAGAAAATGTTCGCTTCCACGCGCCGTGAACCAGGTCGACAGTTCAAGCGCTTCTGTGGTCGCGTTAATGGCGCGGTTTTTGAACAAGCGGAGAGACTTGACACGAGCCAGGCAGCAGACACCTTGAACTCCTCGCGCGCGGTCGTTCATTACGTCCGTGACATGACTTCAGCCGTAAACTGCGCGGTCCGTCTCCTGTATCCACTGTGTTTGTTACCCGAGCAAACATCGTCCACGCCAGCTCTCATTACCTGGCGTCTATGCACTTATTCCTCCTACACGACGTGGACACTGCCGCAGCGGTGTTGTTAAGAGTGTTCAAATGCGTTTAATATTAAGGGGAGTCTTCGCCGGTGTCGAGTGAGTGAGTGAGATATTTTGGTCAGCGCTTAACATCGAGGTCTTTAGCCCTGGTGAGGGGTGATATGAGGTGATTATAAAGCAGCGCCGGAATGAAAGGGTGGGGGAAGTGGGAGATCTCTGAGAAAACCTGCCGACCAACGGCATCGTCTGGCACGATTCCCACATGCGAAAATCCGGGGACCGACCCCGCCGGGAATCAAACCCGGATCGCCTTGGTGGGCGGAGAGAGGTCTGAACCCTGGACCTCCGCGGTCTCTTCGCCGTTGTCGAATTTCCACATTTGAGTCGTGGGAACAGCGTAGCGATAAGAACCAATGTCCCACGCTTGACGAGAAGCATATCGCCTCTATTCACAGCCCGACAAACTGGCGTGCAAGGTTTTCCTTGTAGTAGCCCATTTTCTACGGGATTTTAAGCGGTGACCACAAGATTTAATTTTTTAATAGTATGAAGTAAATACTTACGCATGCCTCTCGCTTTGCACGTCACGAATTCAGGTAAAATTTAAGGAGTTACAGCAGGCTAAAAAAAACTCATTTTTAGCCATTTTGAGGGATACGAAAATCATGTTTCTAAGAAGCGTGCTGAATTTTCGGAAACAGGGAAGCATAGTTTCAAGCGTGTGTTTTTTTTTCGTAGATAAACATATATAAATAAGTTAAGCGGTTTCGCGTGAAAATGAATACTCGTGACACCCTGCGACGCCGTCCATGCGCCAGTCAAGGACTCCTCTTAAGGTATAGAAATTAGTTTTGTAGACGATACTGATGAGCACACTTTACTCTTACGAAACAATATTAACTGCCATAGTTTTCTCATACAACGGCGCGTCAAATTCAACATTTGCATCTTACGCTGTCATGCAAAGAGTGAAATCCAGTCGACCTGTTCAAAATAATTCACAGTGAAGTAACATTCCACGGACTAGGTAACCTAATTTTAGAAATACTCACAGTGAACAAGTTAAATATTTTAGAAAATTGCTGAAATTGCAACATTTTCCCCGTAATTTTGCTATATTTTTAAGATTAAAAGTATTTACTCTGTGGGTTTATAAATGTTAGGTTATGTAAGATATGGCACGTTGTTTCACTGTTTACTGGATTTCACTAATTTCATTGCAACGTAACACGCAAACCTTGACTTTGACGCACCGTTTTTGAGAAAACTGTGATAGCTAAATTTGTTTCGCTAAAAAAGTATATTCAGTATACGGTTCTTCAAAATGTACTAACCGAACGGACGTAAAACTCAGATAGAAACGTACACTGGATATTGCTACAGACTTTCCATCAGTAAAATTATATTGTCACGGTTTGTAGTCCCGTAGTAAAAATGGTTCGGCGGGAATCTTGCTCACTAGTTCAACTCTTAGCTCGTTGTAACGATGTGGCATTTGATGCACGCATTAATTCAAGGTCGCCCTTATAGCTCCGTCGCTATTTAACTTCAAACACGCAGGTAAGCTGCGATCTAAAGGATAAATTCTACTAAAGATTATAAAGACTATCTAATTTCTTACGAAAAGTTTCCTAAACTAGATGCGCTGGAGTCGTAAATATGTCTAATAATCTTAAAGATGGCAAAAGAATCACGTTAGCTAGTATAGGTAAAGAGAAAATCATCTTATTTTTGTTTTGTTCTCATGAAAATGGAATCACTTTCGTAATCCTGAAAGCGCTGTCAATGGTTTTTTTATTTGTAAATGGGAAACGACAACTTATTTTGACCCCTTACTGGCAATAGGTCCACTGTTTGCCTCAGTGATTAGAGCTCCTGGCTTGTGAGTTAAGGGTCTCCGGTTCGATTCCGGTTCGGTCGGGCAGGTCAACATTTACAGTTGCCTCTCTGGGTTCTGGAATGTGTGCTGTGGTGTCCCCTCACTGCAGAAGGCCCCGCAGTACCACCTCGCCTCGTCAACCTCTGAGGACGTCGTAGTTTTCATCAGCCGGCGCCCTCCGTGGTTATAAACCTGCCTTCGGGCAGAACACCCATCATCATCACTGATGATAGCGCGGAAAGTGTGATCCATAGTGTAATACACCTTACTAGTAAACATTAACTACGTATAATATATGCGGCAACATGCTATACCAACGTCGTTTGCAAATTTATGAGAAGACAGCAGAGAATCGTCAGATAATAATTTATGTAAAAACGACACAGAGAAAAATAATTCCTTTGTATTGTTAAAATCAGAAGACATTCTACGTTAAGGTTAAGTGATACCGAACACCTGGCAAGTGAAATAAATTTTCTTCGTGCACCAGAAGTAACGAAAATGTTTTCTTACTGGATGAAAATAACGTGACGGCGAGAGGAATTTCTTTGTTGTTATTTCGTATGCTGCAAATTATATAGAATTCAAAACGAAAATCGTTATAAAGTCACCACCGGTTATGTTTGTAAATGGCCACGTATCCGTTTTGATTAAAAATAAGAGTAGCACTTAAAACACGGCTTGTTTCTCTATATTAGAAAACTATTTGAATAATTTAAATTATCTCGTTAATATCAAAACAGACGTTCCTGTACAGCATTAAACTCCTCAAAAATGTCATGAATAAAAATTCAAATGATGTACCGCATGTTGTCTTAACCTGCATTTATGGCCGTCATGGTTGATGTGAAGCATAAGAAACATCTTAAGTAAGCTCACTAGTCGTCTCTGCAGACTTTACTGTGAACTACCTTAGATTTCTCACAATGTGACTATGAAATTGGTCCTTTGTCTCTACGGACGGAACGCCTCAGAGCTGGAGCACGAACTGTATAATCGTAGCAGTCAGGCCAGTTCTGTTTGAAATATTTGCAAAATGCCGAAATTACGCATCCCGAGCACGTGCATTTTACGTGAGCATTCATCACTTCAGCAAAGACTTATATTTCCATTTACATTCACAGCTACAAATAAATTTTTCAGTGTTTTTCGACTAAAATACATCTAAAGTAAGCTTGTCAATTTAGACGGACTGCGCAAATTTCTCAAGAAATTTAAAGTCATACACCGCAATATCTGATATCGGTTTTTAAGCTGTCATCACAATTGTATTCAATAATTAAGTGCCAAGAACGCTAACTTTCTAGCGGATATTTTGATATCTTTAATGTTTGTAAATGTATTCAACGACATGATACATCGAATGACATTCACGTTTTATTCCACAGTTTGTTCTCGGTATCAGTGATGTTACCTTGGACACAAGCTCGACCAAATAATTACTAAACCCTGCCAGTACTCAAATGGCCAAGAGCTGTAAAATTAAAAGACATTTTAATGCATTAAAACACATTAAATAAAATAAACAAACTTCCCAACTCAGACAGTGGTAAATGCCACCGCAACAAAAGCCAACTTACCTTACCGTCGTGAATGTTCAACTGCTACTGTAATTCTGTACGTGATTTCCTTCACGTTTTTATTTAGATAAACCAATAAAATCTAGTGAATAAGATGTTCTAATATGCAATTTAAGAAGCCTTCGTTGACTCTACCACAGTGATTCATTTATTTATGAATAGTGATATCTCTGCTGTACTGCGGAGTATTTCAAAGGAATTCTCTAACGGTGCATTGTAAAGTGATATCGGCACAGGTATGTGATGTTTGCTAGAAACAATTAATTTTAACCGTTGCCGTTCACGTATATCCGTCTGAAATGTTCAGTGAAACACTGGGAGATATTTCAACGCAGCAGAAAGCAGCCATTTCATTTGTACTCCTATTTGGCACCAGTTAATAAAGTATTATTTTTCAGTCGCAAAGAATTTCACAGTAACATTTGAAATGAAGAAAAAAATACTATGAGAGTGTATGTACTTATGTATGCATGTAGACTAAGTGTGTATGTTGGTGTGTATATGTTGGTGTTCCTTGGTGTGTGTTGGTGTCTGTATGTATATATATATATATATATATATATATATATATATATATATATATATACACACATACACACATTTGTCCAGAAACAACCGAAAAATAAGCACAACACGCGAATCCCGTACTAAATTAGAGATGAACATGTTACTTATCTTACTACACGCGAATCCCGTACTAAATTAGAGATGAACATGTTACTTATCTTACTACTACTCTTCTCACCTGCATATTATGAGTGCAAGTTAAAATCCCGAGCAGAGCAAGCATTATTCTGTGTATATTCTACATAACATATCTATATATATAAAAATGAAAGCTGACTGATTGACTGACTGACTGACTGACTGACATATCAAACTGCAGCCCAAACCACTGGTCCTAGAATCGTGAAATTTTTTGTGGGGGTTCCCTTCAGGTCGTAGGCGAGCACTAAGAAAGGATTTTTCGAAATTCGACCTCTAAGGGGGTGAAAAGGGGTGAAATGTGTTTCCGAAGAAACGTCGATAGAGCTCGAACCCGACGTCCAATCATGGTGATTTTTACTTTAGTATGACACTCGTAAAAATGCATATTTGCCAATTTAAAGATTTTTCGAAGTTCAACTTTTAAGGGTTGAAAAGACCTTAAATGTGTTTCCAATCAACTATCGATATCTATCGAACCCTTCGAGATAGAGAGTTGATATTCACTTCAAAATATTGCTTACGTAGATACCCAAAAAGTAGTTTTAGTTTTTTTTTTTTAAATTCGACCCCCAGGCAGTAAAAAAGGGCAAAATGTGTTTTTTATGAATCGTCTGTATCTTTGAAACACAATTGGCTATCGTCGTGATTTTAACTTTAATTGGTTACTTTTACAAATGTCTATGACATGACTCAAAATCGTTTCGAAATTCTTTATTTAAAGGAGTGAAAATACGTGAAATGTGTTTTAGATTATCCTTCCATATCTGTCGAATCAATCGAGATATCGAAGTACTCTTTGCTTTAAATTGGTGCTTTTGTAAATTTCCCAGGTACCATTTAAAATATATTTTCCGAATTCGGCCCTAAATTGTTTAAAAATGGGGTAATATGAGTTTTCGACTCACATTCGATACATATCGATTCCATAGTTTTTTATATAGAGACGTGATTTTTGTTTAGAATTGATGCTTACTCAAATACCTAAAAAGTAATTTCAGGAATTTTCGAAATTCGCCACCTAAGAACGTGAAAAGTTGTGAAAAGTGGTGAAAAGCGTTTTCAAATAATCGGCGATATATCTTGAACCCAGCGGGCTAATGTTGTGTTTTTTACGTCCACGAGATACCAATAAAGTATCCTAAAACGTGATTCAAGGGTTTTTCGAAATTTACTCTCTTAAGTGGTGAAAAGACCTTGAACGTGCTTAAGATAAATCCTCAATATCTATCGAACCCGTCGAGATACACAATTAATTTTTGCTTCAGGATGATGATTACAGAAATTATCGCAAAACCGTTTTCAGATTTTTCGAAATTCGATTTCTAAATACTGTGCAGGGGTGATATGTGTTTTTTTAGTGAATGATCGATTTTGATTCGACTGAACGGGCTAGCGATGTGATTTACACTTCAGTTGGATACTTATACAAATGTCTAAGATGTAAATTTAAAATATTTAGAAATTTGACACCCAAAAGGGTGAAAAAGCACAAAATTTGTTTTCCATCAACCCACGATATCTATCTAACCAGTAGCGATATTGAGGTGGTGTTCGCGTCAGAGTGATGCTTACGTAAATATTTAAAAAAATATGTACGTAATTTTTTTCTTTATAAGAAACGTGATTATTAAGAATAAAACTTAGTTGGTCAATAATCAAGGCAGACTATCTGAAAAGCAGGAACGAGCAGCGAGAAACAACTTATACAGGAGTTTCACTACAGTAACCTATCGAGACATGGTGTTGTACAACCTCTATGAGCCCAAGACACAGATATTTTATTTTTTTTTTTCAATAAATTTTATTTAATGAATTATTTTGACGTTACGTGACGCAGTTGTTTGTCACTCAGGTCTAAATTCCGGGAGGTTCTGGGCTCGAATTCCGTTCAAAGCTGCGTGCAAACGTTCAATTCTGACACACAAAAACTACAAGGCAGATCGAATTAGTGCAATTTACATGTAGTCTTTAAAAGGGGTAAAATTGCAGTTT
>PNEQ01056853.1:0-20295 GCA_003012365.1 Medauroidea extradentata
TATCGCGGGAAAAGTTGACTGTTTGATGGATTTCAATACACGCCCAGCTTACCAGAAGATTACTGGCTTTAGCTTGTACGTGGAGCTGTTGCCCTATTTGACTGAGCCAATAAGAATCCCGATATTGTAATATTGGATGCCTGGTATTGGTCTGCAGACAGCTACGTTGTGTCAGTGTTTTCAAGGCTATCTTGGCACAGAACATTTTCGCGATATACCATCATCTCTATCCATAATAATTAGGGAAAGGAAACATTTGCGAGTTCAATAATCTACGGTTAGAATCCATTGTCCTATATGCGTACTCAAGTTCCGCCTGTTCATTCCTTAACTACTGTTTCTGTAACTAGTAGCTAGTGGACAAATGGTCGGGGCTTGAGTACGCATAGGGCAGTTGAATCTAACATGCATGTCATTTTACTAGCAAAATTTTACATTCCCTTATTATAAGACGGTAGTAGGAATACACATTGCAAGAGACCTGTCAGTGTCACCGATTGGCTGGATGCTACACGTTACTACTGCGCTAGAAAATATATCCTACTCTGTTTAATAATATTTTCCTTGATACAGTTTACTTTCTGTTTGTGTTTGTTCAATTTAATGTTACACAAACAGTAGTAAATTAACTATAGATAGGAACTATTTTGGCCTCTACGGTGTATAATAACTTCCTCAAATGTTTAGGAAGCTATTATCCTACACGCAGTATGGGGCAGTTACCATACTTCCGTCTTGTAAATATGCAAACGTTTACAAATGTTACAATACAAGTCTGGTAACTTCAGTATTCATTTGACTGTTTTATAATTAGGTTTAGGAGTGTTACCATGGATGTCTGGGAAACTATTCTACCATACCTACTTTCTTAGCGCTCCTATACGCACGTCTGGTTAGTTTACAAACTATTTTTAGAGAGTAAGCAACAACTCATAAAGTAACATGAAGGCAGTTAACCGATCAGCCGATACATTACAAGCATGCAAACAGGCAGAGAGCTACAAGACGTCATATAATAACGCATAAATTATAGCACTAGCCGCTGCACTACCTCACTCAGTAGGCCTATTGGTAGCTGGTGTGAGTGTGCAGATTAGGAAATATATTATTTTCTATTTCGAAATTGCTCAAAGTCCTTCGTACTTCCTCCCGCCAGACGCGGAACTGAGCGAATGTGACTGAGTGCTGGCCTCAAATAAACTCCAGAAATATACGTCAAAGTGATACAAACACGTAGTTTCCAACACTAATCAATAGTGATCTTATTATAGCTGAGTATTGCGCGCTACGTGTACAGAAGGGACAGAGGAAATTTATTCGAAAATAACCTAAATCTCTCTGTTTCCTGTGTGGAATTTTTCCTGACTGCAAGAGCTATTTTGGGGAGAATTTTAAAAATTCCCCGGGGGAAGGGGCAGCGAGGGTTGAGGAGAGGACATGGCGGGAAGATGCAGGGGGGAGAGATGAGCAGAGAGGGAGGAGAGAAAGAGAAGGAATTGGCAGAGAAAGGACACACTCCCCAGGTCCGTTGATAAATGGTGAAAATGTGTTTCTTTTTAATTCGCAATGCGTCATTGTCAGTCGAGGACTCATACGTCAGCGACGGCAAAAGAGTGCTCAGGGAGGTGGGCAGTAGCGCTTAGGGGAAATATTTTTTTCTCGTCTCCTGCTTGTTGGCAGGACTGTTTTTTCCACCCTTCCTTCCTTCAGGCAGTTCTTTCACTCCGAGGGTACCAACTGTCCAACTCTCACACCCTCCTCACTTTATCGCTCTGGCGGTACACTTGAACAAATACCTGTCATTCGTCTAGAGCGTTGGGATGTTTTCCTGGCGAGGGCGTACCTAACTCGCTGTCAGCCTGGTCATTAATAGCCATGTGTCGTGTCGTCAAGTGCGCTGATTGGCTGCGACTAACATTGAAATACATCACACATTGCCACCCGCAACTTACAAAACTACTCATGTCATACTTGCCATAATTTGACACAATATTAATCTCACACACGATGTGGACCGTTGAACTCGTAGTTCACGTGTAGTAACCTAAGCAAAGATTTAAACTTACAAGCATAAAAATAAATTATATTTGCTTTTAATACAGCTATATTTTACACTTTCTGCTAATTGTCAATCAAATGAGTACATGCTGCATAGTAATATTTATTTGAAAGTAACAGTTTACTAGCAGTGAGTGAGAAATATTGATCAGCGCTAAATATCGAGGAATTTAGCGCTGGTGAGATGTAACATGAGGTAAGTATGGAGCAGTGCCAGAATGAAAGTGGGGGGAAACAGGAGAGCCCCGAGAAAACCCGCCGACCAGCGGCATCGTCCGACACGATTCTCACATGCGAAAATCCGGGGTGCGACCTCGCCAGGAATCAAACCCGGATCGCCTCGGTCGGAGGCGAATGGTCTGACAATTTGGCCACCGCGGTCCCAGTTAACTAGCACTGAAAAGGTAAAATTTACACATAATTAACACTAAGGCATACAAAGATTTCTAAAAACGGCGGATTGTATTTTGTACTCATTTTAAAACGGAGGATTATGCCGGAAAATACTACATCGCCGTAATTATTACGGGTATATTAAAAAAAACTAATAGTTCTGCACAATAAATGTCCTAAAAAGCGAATTATTCTTATGAACAAAAGTAATCATATTATCACGTTAAGAGGCAAAAATGGAAGTTGTAGAAACGTAGTTTCTCCTCACTAAAATTTACCTGTAGAGAACACTTTTTCGCTGCCAACTATTTAAACACGTCCTTCAGCTCGGGGAAGTTATGACATAAACATAAGTGTTTGTTCTATTTCCTCGGAAACTATTCACTTCACAGAAATGTTATTTTTTCATGTAATGTAGAAAATTTGTATCAGTGTTTGCAAATTTTATATTTTTCAAACATAGGTCAATGGACATTAAAGACATTTTCGAATTCAGTAAAAATCAGAAAATTTGACGAATTCGTATTAGTTTAGAGAACACATACAAAAGAAAAATTGAAAAAAAAAAAAAAAAAAATGACAGTCACAGTTAGGCCTATCTGTGTTGATACACTTTACTGTGATAGTAGAATATTGTGACTTTATTTGCGTGTCCTGTAATCAGTAGATAACGAATGCGATCGGGGTCTGGAAGCAGGCTGGCAATAAGGCTGACTATTACTATGTTCATTACTTCCCTCTTAGTCACTAAGCCCAAGACATTCAGCTGGTGCCAGTCCTTTCCTGAGGACTAATCTTAAAACAAAATTACACGGAAACTTTACACACAAAAAAGTATTTTTGATTTCAAACGTAAGTGAATTAATAAAATTATATTTTATATGCCATTACCAAATAAATACACTACCAAAAACGAAATATGAATGAATATATATTACAGTATTTTTACATACTCCGTTCATAACATAGGCATACTCAAAGGGCATAATGTTATCGGAACTGGGAAGAAATAATTGAATAACCAAGGTGTGGTGTGTGGTGTGGGGAAATAATGTGTGGAGGGTTTAAAAAAATTAATTTACTTGGTAAGTTGGATGACTTCGAAACAGTAACTTTTGTGGGCGTAACGTTTTTAGGGTCGATTGCAGAGTCATGTGAGGAAAATTGTGGGGTAAAGGTAAAACTAAGGAGAACTTCAGTAAAATCTGAGAATTTTTAGTTTGCATTGCACAGTTAGGAAACTTAGAGATCTCAGTTCAGGTGAAGTGTAACCGCAACGTTCGTGAGAATAATAATTTCTCTTTCGTGCACCGACTTGTGAATGTAGCTAAAATTTATAATATTTTCCATTCGTAACGCACAAAACTTAAATGACGGCGATTTGATCATTAATATTTAGTGTTTCGCATACTGTAAAGTTGAAATATGCAATATAAAAATTATATAAATTCGTTGTTGATTCTATCTATAAAAACAAAAGTGTCATTAAAAACACGGCATCGTTCGTGTAAAATGTTCAAGGAATATAAATTATGTTGTAGATACCAGTGCGGTCTTTCGTTTACAACATGGATATGTTCCTCCTGTAAAATATTACCAATAAATTAAAAATTAGAACATTATTTCCTTTACGTGGCATTCTAACCTCTATTAATGGCCGCTGTGATTGATTTGCAGCTTGAGAAAATGTTAAAGAAAGTGTGAGGAATTCTTAATGGTATGGAAAGCTACGATGTCGAGCGACGGACTGGAATACTCACTCGTCAATAAAATCGAAATTCGTTGTGATTTTTGCCGAGTAGATATTTTATCAGCGGACGTTTATTTATGTAGCACTATGAGGTAGTATGCTTTACTTTCGAGTAAAAAAATAGATACTGTTTTTAGTAAAGAAGGGCTTGAAACCACAAAATCTACAAAAATGGAAAACCGTAATTTTTTTACAAATTTTATTGTGATAATATCTAGGCCTCTATAGTAACCGAATTTCAAAGATATTCGTGTTTTCATCTGAAAATAATTTAACTTCTGTAAACCTCTCGCGCAGAGATTTTCGTATAGTAAAATTATTTTAAAATCAAAATGCGAGTATTCTAAAATTCTGTTATTATAGAGGCCTAAATATTATCATATTAAAAATTATAAAAATTACGGTTTTATATTTTTGTAGATTTCGTGGTTTCAAACCCTAATTTTTTCTAAAAACTGTTTTTAATTTTTTACTCGAATTTAAATTATACTACCCCATAGTGTTATATAAATAAACGTCCGCTGATAAAATAGCTACTCGGCAAAGAAATCTCATCGAATTTTGATAAGTAGTTCAGACTTTATTGACGATTGAATATTCTAGTCGCCAGCTCGTCATCGTACCTTTCCATGCCTCTTAAGAATTCCTCAATTTTCCTTACATTTCACTCACTTTTAGACTGTGCAATGAAAATTTCTCACATTTCACTCAGAGAGGACTTAGATTTTACTTAATATGACTGTGCAATCTGCCCGTAATGTACACATACCAGTGCATTATTAGGAAACACGTAAAAAATGTGCAAAAATGCACCACGCATTTCCAGCATACTGCAAGAATGTTTAAAGAGTCAGGTAAACATGCATCCAAGTAGAGGCATAGAGATGGAGAGGCTGACTGCGGTGGTGTAGGGTAGCGGGACCACCCACTGCAGCGCTGATGGCCGAACAAAGAACCTGTTACTTAGTGGTGAGATGGGTCGCTGACCGCTTCTGCGAGGCACGTCGCCACTCCCTGACCGTCGAGGAGACGGAGGTACCGTTACACCCCTGCCAGACACAATCGCATGCTGCTGCAGTCCTCACAAAGGGTAACGGAACATGCTCTCTCAGAGTTCATCTGCCTTTCAAGGTGTCGTTGACCTCGTGTTAAGAACGAGGACGACCACGCCTGGGGCAACTTTGTCCTGAGATACTACCAACTCTTTGACGACTCTACCTACAGTTTACTGCTTTACAATTTATCTTCGTTTAGTTTCCTCTGTGCTCACCCTAGGTGCTTTTTAGTGTATTTACTCCAGCCAACAAGCAGGTAACTAGGTACCAGCAAATTCTGTACCACCACGCCACGAAGATGGTTACAATGAATTGTATTACAAAAGTACAGCAACATTTTGCTTGCTATTTCACGTACTGAATGCGAGCTGCTCAGCCTACTACTCTAGTAGATTTGAGTCATTGTCTCTTTATCACGATCATAATACTTGATCCAATTACCCTGAAAATACCCCGGCTCAAATCGAAACGTTATGGCACATTCTTTATAACGCGAAAGTGCTAAACGTGTTACCAATAAATCTAGCTATTAAAATAAGTTACACTTTAAGTTTTTCTTCAATTTTTTTTTTTAAATTTAATTTAACACACCTATCTTAAATAGTTTTAATGCTCAAAGAAAAATTTTGCGCGTTTTCAACCTCGTTCGTAAAACATAAAAACTGAAGCATCCATTTAACTTAGCACCGTACTTCCCACAAATAAAATAACAAATTCACATTTTAAAGTCTCCTAGAAAAATTACCATAACAAAAAAAAAAAAAATAGAGCTTGAATTCAGTGCCGTACACACTAAAGTGATATTATTCTTGACGCGCGAACCAGAGTCGCCCATATCACCTCCTTTCTTCATTGCATCCAGCGGGGAGAAAAGTATAATGTGAGAACATTTGTTGCACTGTAAACTGAAGTTTTCCATATTTAGCTTATTGGACATTCTGAGAAGGAAATGTGTAAATGTTGATTATATTATACTTTATATTTACCTTTCACTATATTACAGGCATGAGTACAGTTAAATAGCAATTAGTCCAGGTAATGATTTATATGGAAACGTTTGCTTAATTTATTTTTGTGTCAGTATACGTTATAATTTTTACTCTTAATGAAAGGCAAATAGAAAATAATCCATTATCGACATTTACACATATTTACATACGATTTCATATACAAATAATCAAACAATCAGTTACGGCGAGATGATTTCAAAATATACACATTCTGTTCACAATCGCCTGTTGTTTACTTCCACAAGTGAGTTTGTAAAATTTGTGTCAAATATAAACAAAATAAATTTAGAAAATAACTAATGTTGAATGACATTTTAATTTTTTGATGAGTATCTTCTTACTATCCATAAATGAGATACTACAAAATATTGTCACGCCCTGAGTCACAAACGGTTTCCTAAACTCAACTCTATGTGTATTAATTTTTTTTTGAGGTTTTGTATACGTATTTTTTAATGTATGAGCAAGTAACAATTGCATTTTAAATAACAATATCGTGTTAAAGTGTCACAATGCGGGCCTGCAGTTTGATGTTTCACTTGCATTGAGATATCGTCATAGCGGCAATCAATACGTGAAGTAACCTTGCTTTGAACAATGTAAATTGCGAGTCCATGTAAACATTAGTACAGTAGTTGGTGGTAACTTATTAATTTGAGACATAAGTGAGTAATTCAAAACATAAGAAGTAAAGTATGAAATTTTACTTCTGAACTATCACTTGCTGAAAGAAAATAAATAGATAGATAAAGATGAAATAATTAACTAATAATAATAATAATAATAATAATAATAATAATGCCAAACATTTAAAATTTCGGAAAAAAAAAACATTTATTTGTGTCTGATAAGCAAATATTTTCTACGTCGAAACAATTTCGTCACTAATTAAAACAAAATTATCCCATGATGTGTATGGCCACTTACAAATTTCTGCAGTTACTATAAATATTCAATAATAGTAAGAAAATAGGAAATGGATAACTACATTCAAATTACGAGTTTAATTTTTGTTAGTGAGACAAGAAATGAAAGTGAATATCCACAAGTTTGTTTCCTGCTTCAGGCAGAATCACTATGGTCGAGAGAACGTATGACTGACATATCTACTCGATAGTGTGGTGAGATGGAAAGGAGGCGGTGAGCATCAACGGAATTCAGAGTTGGTGGTAAGGTGAGGTCATCACAAGAAACCACCGGCTAACGGCTACATCCGCTACGTTTTCCACAAGCGAGAATATTGGCGATTTTATCGGAAATAGAGTTTGGTTGGTCATGTTGGAAGGTGAGATAGTTTCATTTCACTGTAGAGAAGTGATTGTAGACAGAAATACTTTTGTAGGCATCTCTATTTTGCACAAATACAGCGCGCATTATGTAAGAAGTTCGGTAAACAAAAATTGCATACAGACACAGACATCTTCCAAAATATCTAAAGATAAAGTAGTTTTTCAAAATATCTCTAGATTAATTTGTGACGTTCGAGGCTCTGTTTTCCTTATGGAGCACACTAATGTTTTGAACACGTACAGGCTGATCAGTTGAAAAGTTTCTTACGATCTATGGGACAGGAATAAAGATGCTGGACGCACAAGTACACACAGACTGGCGCAAGCTCGCAAGAGTATTTACTGACAATATCCTGACAGCACAAATTAGTTTATTATGAAATAAAAAATAAGCAAGATGAATGAATGGACAGACGACTGCTGCAGTACGAGGGTGGCTAGCGTGTTACCTACTGCAGGACAGAGAACTTGAGCAAAGTTGCACGAAGAGAAGACACGGACAATGCGGGGTAAACTGCGCTACAATACAGTCGAGAACCATACCACCACCATCACCACCCTCCTTACCAACCATCCAGGCCACCAATCACGGTCCCGTGGCGCCACCCAATCATGACAACACATATTATATTGGTTCGATAAATTACCGGTGGCCAGTAGCGGACCACGCCGTCACTGTAATTAAGTTCCCCCAATAATTGGACCATGCAGTGCGTATCTGTAGGTTGTGCTTGCATAGCGCGCTTATATACATCTTCCCAGTCCCCCCTCCCTCCCTCGCCTGAACACGTCTCTTTTCAATGCTATGAGTATATATCTTCACTGGCTGTCCTTGTCCACTCTCTTGTACCTCTATATCAAGCTATCTATTTCCTGCTCTATGCAAGCTGTACTCGCTTTCAAACACACTACACCACGGCAATACTACATCACGTACGTAGTTTTGTTAAATCAGCAATGTTTTCACTTATGATCATGGCTTGAAGTATTTTCCACATCTGAGCCAAGTAAAAGTAACACATACATGCTAATCCCGTCTCACTCTAGTCTCTAGACTCAAGTCGCTATTGACAGTCGTGCAGTCCTCGTTACTTGCATCTATGAGACATTCAGGGATGTCCCACCATTTGTTATTTCTAACCCTCGACTGAAAAGCAAAGGTGTTATTTAAATTTGACGGCTATGTCTGTGGCTTCGTAGCTGTCAAACGGATTGACCGATTCTAATTAGTTTATAGGAAAAAAACACCTAAACACTTTAAAACTGAATAAAAAATTTATTTTATTATTTGTTTTAAAAAATTTGTTGTAATATAAAAGCTTAAAAAGACACAAAGATCTCTTACATTTAAAATTAAAAAATCCTTAACACAAAAAACTATCCCTCAAAAATTAAAACATAATAATTTCAAATTATTGTTGACCCTTAAATGCATTAGGGGTCTGCTAAGTAAACCAATCAGGAGTTATAATTCGTGACTTTGAAACCGATTAAAAAAAAAACAGCACAAAATCCACAAAATGAAGCATCAATCCCAAATATTATTCAAATGTAATCCAATGTTGAATTTGTTGCAGTTACTTTTCTGTCTCAATTTTGAAATAAAGAACATTACATTTATTATAGTTATATATCTCTGGGCCAACTGAAAAAAAAAATTATCTTCCCACAATTATAGTTTTGTGACAGAAAAACTTCTCAAAACTACAGGTTCTTAAAGTTTTTCAAGGAAATATTTTTACACGATGAATTTGATACTACTGTATAACTATTCAATTTTATTTTTTATTGACAAATTGTACAACTTCCGATGTTAACACTGTTATACCTGTTCGACACGTTGTTTTCCCGACTTACAGACATTGTGGCAAAGAATATTCATGATTATTCAGGAAATGTGGTCAACTGTGTCATACAATGAAGGCTGTGTTTCTAACGATCTCATATGCATGTCGAAAATGAAGAGGTTTTTTTTGGTTGAACATTGATAGTTATGAGATTATCTAGGATGATTTCAAGGAAAATTGGACATAATTGGCCAAATAGACGCTCGTTCTACGTGGCGTGATGATACGAATAACCGGGGATCTTGTCACTTCTGCACCACGAGTATCATACCAGGCTTACAGCAAAACATTTAACAATAAGTGCATCAAATTTATCAAACAACTATACAACTGGAATTTCACTCAAGTACTACAATATTAAAATACCGGTGCATATAAATTCCACTGAACTTTTAACGACTACATTTAAGCATTTTTCATTATTTTTCCGCATACTTGGTGGATACGTAATATTATGATTACGGATAAGAAATAATATATAAACATTGTTTAAAATGTAATGTGTTATAACGAAATTGTGATACAAGTAATGGTAAAGTTACTTAATTTCATTACGGAATATATTAACAAAAATTCGGTGAAAATTAAATTTTGAAACACACAGGATGTTAATGAATGATGTTTAAATCTCTCTGTCACTCTGTAGGGGATGCTAAGACGAGTAAAATGATGTAACACTTGGTGTCGCAAATGCTGGGAAGTGCCTGAAAAACGGCACATAAGTTGTGGTCTGTGAGGTATGAATATTACGTTTGAATGGCAACAACTGGCGACTTTTGTGACATTTTCCCATTCACTCTAGCTATTCCCATGACTTGTGTGTGTATTACTAGTTAGAAGCACAGTACTGCAGAAAGTACTAGTCTGGCAGTGGTAGTACGCAGGTGACGCCTACGGAATCGAACCGTAGGGGGGCCGCGGTGGTCGAGGAGTCAGACCTCCCGCCTCCCACCAAGGTGATCCGGGTGCGATTCCCGGGGGGGGGGGGGTCGGTCCCCAGATTTTCGCATATGGGAACCGTGCCGGACGATGCCGGTGGTCGGCGGGTTTTCTCGGGGATCTCCCGTTTCACCCGTCCCTTCATTCCGGCGCTGCACCACACTCACCTCATGTCATCCCTCACCAACGCTGAAGACCTCGATGTTAAGCGCTGACCAAAAATCTCTCGCTCTCATTCACTCTCGAACCGTAGGAGCTTCAGTGGGAGGCAAGTGTGTGTGTGTGTGTGTGTGTGTGTGTGTATATATATATATATATATATGTGTGTGCGTGTGTGTGTGTGTTTGTGTGTGTGTGTGTATGCTGTCAGATTAACTGTCTGATCTGCCCATTTTATGCACTGGTTGACTTCTCAAAAATTATTATTTTCTACATCAACGCAAATATTTAACCTCACATACCATAAATTGTGTGCCGTTTTTCAGGCACTTCACAGCATCTGCGACACCAAGTGCCCTGTATAATTTTACTCGTATTAGCATCCTCTGCAGCGTGACGGAGAGTTTTAAATGTCATTCATTAACATCCTGTATACTGACTGAGCCGAGAGGAAGTTGCCTCACTAACTTTATCAGTCAACAAATTGACACGCTACTCTCGCTGACCTTAATGGATCCTTTGTTACAACATTTAAATTATACATGTCAACTGGCCGATTTGACTTCATTTTTTCAATTTTTGTCCCCACTACACAATATTTCGTGAGGCCCATTTTGACAAAACATTTTGTAGCCACCACAAAACAGTTTTTTCTGTGTTCAATTTATTTTTATCAAAATACTATAAACAAGAGAGATAAATAATTTGTATGCAACCCAGTGAAAAACTTGTTATTTATATTAACCAGTAATAAATTAAAATAATTCTTATCCGAAATTCCGCCATCATCAAATATATACCTGTGCGTGGTCAATTGTTAGTTTGTGGTTAACAGTACAACCATAAAATCTAGTGTAATTAGTTCTTGTTTTCTGCAGGGATGTTTTGTCTATATCTAATTTCGTCTGCAAAGCCAAATGTGTCTCGTATGAAATTAAAATTTCTCAGTGCCATTACCATGTTTGCTTTACTTGCAAACTCATCTGTATTCTTGAAGTTGAAATGTTTGTCATTTGCCGCAAAGTACATAAACTGCGGAAATGGTTACGTTAAATTTTATTAATATGTTCACTAAAGAATGTATTCGTCCCAGAGCTATTCAGTAGTTGTCTGATAAACTATGATCCTGTTGCAAACTATATGTAATGCACCATATTGTAAGTGCATTTATGTGAACCCCACATTTTGTACATACAGTTTCATGTATCTCATTATTTGGCAACAAATGTATTGCACTGTCCGTTTGAGAACTACACAATTTGCGGGATATTTGACTGGAGTGAAATGCAATATAACCCACTACGTGGTTACCGCCTTCTGGCAGGTCACAATGCGGGCGGGAGAAGGCCGGAGTGAAGGTTGGGCCGGCTGCTCGACAAGCGAGCGAGACATGCCTGTTGGGCTCTGGCCTGAGGAATGGATGAGGTGAGGTGAGGTGAGTGCGGAGCAGCGACGGAAATCGGAGTTTCCCGAGAAAAATAGCCGGCCAACGGCAACGTCCAGCACGTTTCCCATGTGCGAAAAATCCGGACTCAGATTCTCCGGGGATCGAACCCGGATCGCGTACGTGGGAGGCGAGAGGTCTAACCAGACAAATACCGCAACCCCTTCAACCACTGCGGCCGCAATTTAACTGGAGTTCTTGTTTGAATGTAACAAAATATTAGCTTATAATTCTTACATAACTCACTACTGTTAGTCTCCGGATCATGGCTTGTATACATAGAAAAAAAATGTTCCTTCATGAATAGGGGCAGGAAAATTTCGCCGATGCAATGACCCGAATGTTATAATCCGTTGTCCTATGCATATTCAAGCCCCGTCTATTCGTTCATTGGCTATTGTTTCAACTCCTTGGTTCGTCAGCAACATATTCTATCAAACATTATTTATTATTAGTTGTTTGTAGAGAGACTGCCTCTCCCAATAATTACAATATCGTGGGTAATTCAGTTCGAGTTCCTGCACGTGAAGCAAAGAAACCCGTAACGAGTACATAATCCCGATCTATTCTAGGTGCATTAGTGTGTGAAGTTATTGTGTGAAGATTTGTTGGTCAGCGCTCAAGGGGGCCACCAACCACGCGCTTAAAATGTTTTGCAGTGTGTTCGCAAACAGGTTAATTTTGCGAAATTATTCTACATGCGCCCATTGTGCCAACGTACGAAAAGAAAACACACTTCGGACTGGGTCGGAAGTTCATTGTTAAAACACCATGTTCTTTACAAACACTGTTTCTAAGTCCTCCAACATGGCTAAAATTGGCCTTTCCAGACTACCGCACTTCAAAATGTGACAACGAAATGTATATGAAACTCAGATTGAGGTGTGCATTGAACTGTGCTACAGACGTTCCACCAATAAAATTTGATGGTAACCGCTTGAAATCCAGTAGTAAACACGATTCGGCGGGAACCTTGCACGAAAGTTTAGCACTTGGCTCGCTGTGGTGACGCGGCATTTGATGCGCGCTTCACAAGGTCGACCATACTGCTCCGTCGCTTTTTAGCCTCTCACCCGTCGGTAGGTGGCGCCCTTAACATTGAGGCATTTAGCGCTGGTGAGGGGTTATATGATGTATGGAGCAGCGCCGGAATGAAAGGGTGGGGGAAACGGGATATCCCAGAGAAAACCTGCCTACCAGCGCCATCGTCCGACATGAATCCCAAATGCGAGAATCCGGTGTTCGACCCCGCCGGGAATCGTACCCGGATCGCCTTGGTGGGAGGTTAGAGGCCTGACCCCTGGACCACCGCGGCCCTTAGATACGTAGTTGGTCATACCTGACGGCAAGGTGACTGTCCATGCATACACGTACTGCTGACGGCTTCACGGGAGATCAGCAAATATGCTCCAATTGTTTCTCCACGTCTCGGCAGTGCATGTACTTACAAATACGCTGGACAATTTCCTTTACTAAACAAATTTGCCTTTTGCTTAGTAACGGATGAACATTTTCACTATAGATTTCTGCAGAATTATATTTATTTACTTCCTTACACAGTTGCCAAAGTAAATTATAATAGACGGATAAGTAGTAGATTCACAGCAGGACGAAATGAAGACATGCCTTCTCCTGTTACAATACAGAACAGTTAGTGTACAAGTGTCAGACTTCATATCGCGGGTATGCAAGGCTACATACTAGGCCTGTGTCTGTCTAGGTATCTAACCTGCTGCAACAGAGTTAGGTAAATGCGACTGCATTCAGTGCACTTACTAACTCACGTTTATCAAACACTTTGTTACATAAATCTAGTATAACACAATATTTGCAGCTACCTTACCTTAAACCGACAAAGCGATTTGAATGAAGTTACATATTTATCTTGTCTTATTTACAGTATAGAAATCCAAGCGGTCATTTAATTATTCATTTAATATCTGAGAAGCGCATTTGTTTGTAATTCGAATTTGTACACATTCGTTGGTAGTCGCTAATATTTGTGCCGGTTCATTAAAGTGTGTTGTGGCAGTTTTATACCGGCAGGTGTTTGAGTTTTGAATTTAGGCACCGTTACGACCAAATCACATGTTTCAAAGAACAATTTATACAAACGAATTTTAAGCCTATTAGAAGTAACGAAATTGCCGCTGTAACACATGATTTGCTATAAATATTAAAAGAAGACAAATAAATATGAGTAATTTTTTTTATTTAGAGTAGCTTATCTAAAATAAATTATTGGTACTATTGACCTTATTATGTATTATTAGAATTTACAATTCGTTTTATTTGGATTCTATACACAAATGTTCGCTTCAAAATTTTCTAAATCTCTGATGTTTAAAAATGCGTTCAGCACAGTTAAGAGGACTGCGTGTTTAGTAGAGTGCCATAAAGCGGGACCGTGAGTATGCCAGAGGATGGGCCTACATACCAGTGGCGTACATCAGGTCGAGCCCCTGTGCCCCTGGGGAAGCAGAAACGCCACCCGCCAACCACACGTGCAGTGCGGGCTTGCATTATCGCAGGCGCGGGCGGGGCGTGATATCTGATATACTGCGCCGGACAATGCAATGCTTTATGAACACGAATTGGCACCCTGGGGCTTGCCGAATGTTTTGCCTACAACCTTCACCGTCCCCCTCCCCTTCCTGCCTAGCCCTTTCAAACAACCGCAGTCCACTCTCTCACCCCATCCTGATGCAACGAGTCATCAGTAATAAATTTATTGGGAATTAGTTGGCGAGGTGGAAATTTAGGGCACCACCCCAAGTATGATTTTTATGACTTTTTTTATTCGTTACGGCAGGGGAAATGGAGTACATATAAACTGCTAATCCACGCGGACCATCAGTCATAGCCACTGCACGTGTACTGGGCGACATTCACGTTTTTTTTTTTAGAAAATAAAAAAAAAAACAAGTCCAGGTTAAACGTAAATTACAGGCGGTTCTTTTGTGAACGGGGATTCATATTACAGTGTACGAGGTTGATGGGGTTTTCTAGTGCGAGGGGATGAGGACAATGCACGTAAAAATTGTTGTGTTTGTTCGCGGTAAAAACATTTTATGTAAAAATCACTTTCCTTTCAACTAAAGCCCCAGCAATACCACTCGCCCTTCGTGAGTACCTAGGTGCGGCCGTAGAGGGGTTGTCGTTTATCAATCTGAATAAAACACTTTCCCAAGTTTCGTTTTTTATCGGCGCGCTGTAGAACGTTCCCCTCTCCTCCTTCAGTTCTCCACATTAATAATTAACGTACAATGACGCATGCCTTGTAATGAAAGGAAGGCGTAGAAGTAGTCCTGCTACTTGAAAACTATAGAAAGAATTTTTAATTTTTCACTATAACTTTTAAAATATATTATTTAGATTACAAAAAATATCTCCAAGCTGCGATACAGGTAATAATTTATTTGCATTATGAAATTCTTTAATGTAGTTGATTTTTAAAGAAATATTTTGTATTAACGCAATTCTTGGTAGTTTGAAATCTTCGTCAACTAAATAATATAGAAAATGGATTCTATGGTATACAGTACTCTTTAATATTTTATTAAAATGTATTGTACATACACTTCAATATACATACGCGAATTACTTATTCCAGGTTAACTTAATTTATTTTTTGAAAAAGCAATTACTTCACATACTTTTCGTAAGTATTTTTACTACGCTGCCTTTACATTAGACACGGTTCAATGTTTTCACTCATTCTATTCCACTTGCTGGTTATTTTTCTCTAACCGTGTCAAAGTAAAAACCCTCCACTTTTACACCGGGCTCAACTAATAAGATAACGCCGGGAAGAAAAATAAAAGGCAAAGAGAACTTAACGTAATAACTGTGAATTTAAAACGGTGTATTTTTAGTGTTATTATGGGCGTTCTTGAAAAATACAAAGGAAAATGGTCTGCAGCAGTTAATTCGCGCTTTGTTTTCTTCTCCTAAAATATTTTTTTTTTTTTTTTTGGAAACGTTCCGTGTAAACAATACATAACTCTCTTTGCGGAATAAATTCAGAGGGCACTTATCCTAAGAAAAGTTAATAAGAAAACCAAGTACATGTAATACATATGCGATGTACATATGATATTTTTGTGAACTATGTCTAGTTACATTGAAGACTAACGTTTCAATATGTATGTTAATAAAAGCAGTAACTTAGTATTTGTTATGATGATATAGGCTTGTTTTCATGTACACAAACAGGTTTAATTAGGGTGTTATTTTACATAACGCCTCAGTTTAAGGCATTGCGGGTTAGTTTTACAAGGGTTAAGATAGTATACACACACACAAGAATTGTTACATTTGTTTGGCACTCACCAACTACTGTATATTGATTTACATCCTAAGATTTGTCGCAGCAATGCGTGAAAAAACTAATGAGCATGGCCTTAAATAAACCAGTCAAAACCTAAGAAACAAGAATTATACTGCGTTTAATTGATCCTGTATTATATTTATATTTAAGAAACGTTATGTTTTGGTAATTAGTTAGTGATATGATATTATTATGGTGTTATCACTATACGATTTCAAACATTCACTTGAATACAAGTATGTAGGACAAGAAATTATTTTGCTTCACATAAATACTCTAATTAATAAACTGTAAATATACTTATTAATTTACTATCATTGCAAGATCCATTAATATTCTTTATTACTTCTACTAGTTCTTTCCCTTAATTGAAACAAACTTGAAGGAATTTTATTGTCAGTGCTTTGCTAGGTCAGTAGACGTGGCACCAGGTAATTTGACTCTTTCAGGTCAGATATTATTTGTATTGGCTGCCGTTGACAAATATTTTATTTTGCCATTTGTTGAAGCACCCTTGCAACGGGAGAGAACGATTTCAGCAGATTCGAGGACGTACGCCATTGCGTCAGTTTGTCTCAAGCTCCTGAAATGTCGCGGAAAGCTTGTGTAAAGGAACATTGAGTGTTTTCTGTGTCATCTTCGTTACTATTCAATCTTGTGTTGATTGGCTTCTGTACCAGCAATTTTCTTTGCCGTCTTCTGTGGTGTCCAGACTTGGTTATTTCGGTTTCCCATTATGGTTTTATTTGCATCTTCTTTTATTTATACATGAAATAATTCCTTGTGGGATTTATGATGTGTTTTATTTGACAAGTATGTTCTGAAAACAACTATGCTTGGCTTGTTTTGTTTTACGTTCTTTTACTGGGACGACAGAGAAGTTCAATGGTGAAACTCAAAGGTTCTTCTCAAAATCTTTAATTTTGTTATTGTTTTGGGATTTTGTCGTGGACCATCGTATGCTCACATTATATATTCTATTGGGTATGTTGTTTAAGGAAACGTATGCATATATTTAAATTTTTTAAATTCTGCCACACTTCAAATCAAATATTAATTGATCAGTTCAGGGTTTCTAAATTATGTTCGTTCAGTCCCTCGTATGGTAGTTGAAATACTAATTCCTCTGTAAACAAACGTAACTATTTTGTAATAGCTGTATACGTGTGTATCGTGACAATACAGTACGCCTATTGCAATCAGGATGTACAACATTAATCAACTAAGTCACTTCAATATAGGCGTCACTTTGATTATGTTCCATCTGTTTTCATTCCTTTCATATATGACAACATGTAAATAGGGACTGATGACAGCAACATTTTACTGCTCTAGTGTGATCAACTAATCTTAAACCATTTTGAATTTCTCAACAAAAATTTAATTTTTTATACTTGAGCTCTGTGACTGTCTTCACAACCAATGTAAATTACCTACGTGTCGACATTATAAGTATTTCTGATGTGCCGGTATCTGTTCTGTAAACAGTTACTCTTACAATCATGAAAAGAAATTCTTAACTTATTCTTCATCCCATTTTACACGGGAAGTTATGAGATCGTAAAGGTGTACACTTCCTTCTTCACTTCGACTTGTAACGAACTTCTTGTCGTATAGAACATACGCTTGGTGCTTTGTATGAGATAGTGCTGAGAACACACGTACTTGTATACTAGTTAGTGCTGTCGTTACTGTACGAATTAATACAATCAAACAATATTATATTTTGGGCATGCGCGTATGTGTACTTGACAGACTTTTAGCTGATTTAGGAGAATAATATTTTTCACAGTGAGAAAAAAAAAAGAGAAAAAGTTAAATGTTATTAATTATGAGTAATGATTAAGGGTTTATATAAGAACTGAAGTATATCTTATAGTAAAAAAAAATTAATGTTTAGTTATTTTTATTGCCCACATGTTCAGTTAATCTGTATTTTCCGACTTAAATGTATACATATTTTCGTTACTAACATGTGTCATGTGTATGGGTCGCTTATTATTGTTTAACCGTTCATATTCAAGTTAGTAGTAATTGACTTGTTCACGTTTTATTTTCACCTTAGTTTTAAAGAAAAAATTTCCTATGTGTGAGTAACGTAGAGAAAGAGAACAATTGAAAGTGATGTATGTGTTTTGGTTAGTGGAACTTTCGCACTTGTCCAGAAATGCGACTTATTTCATAGTGCGGTCGCCTAAACTATCTTAATAATCAATATGACAACATGACCTCATAAATAAACTCTTCAGATAAGGTTTATCTTACCAGCGTAGTATATAGAAGTGCTGCAGATACACTTCACTCGTCAATCCGTGACAGACAACCGATATAAAAATGGGCAGGGGTAGTTTGGCGATCGATGGCGAAGCAAACCGGCCCCTGGCAAGCGGGCAGACAGCGCACAAATGGATCGAATTAGTCGTCACAGCGTGCAGCGAGGTAATTAGATTGTGCTCGGCTCCCCCTGGCAGTTGTCGTGGCGTGTCTCCCTCCTACCAGGGGGTACATCTGTGGCCATCAGGGGGTGGCAACTACACCGTGTTGTCAGGATATACGCTGACACCTGCTGCCGTGTCATAGCACCGTCACTTCGTATGACGGCGGCCGTCGTGGTGCTACATCGCCTCTATGTGCGTCACACATCGTCTGTCGCCCGCACTCGCTCACTGCGGCATTACGACAATAACACGTTTACAGTTATTGTCGAAATGTCGCACCTGTTACAAGCATTACAACTGAAACATCCCCAGATGTTACATTGCACACTGTTAATTTATTAAACTGAAATTCGCAGACTGAAAACCTTACAAAAAAAATCTTCGCCACTAAAAATAATATCTTTGTTTTGGAGAGTTTACAGAACACGGGTTTTCGTACGGTCTAACAAATACGCAGAACTGTGTCACATGTTTCCGAGCAAATTTGCTGATCCGACATATAGGTAGTTCGGTAAGTTACACCTCTCCACACACTTTGATCAACAACAGAATTTCGACTGTACTTCATATTTTTCTTTCTTACAAAACATTACGTTATACCAAGCTCGGGGGAGTGTGTAATGTCATACTGAGATTCAGGCTATGAAACAAGGATAATATGCCCTACTTAAAAAGAGTTCCCTTAGTCTTTCTCACTTCAGTTTCCACTATCGTAACAAAATAAGTATTGCTGTCAAGGTGCCAACTGCCAAGACCGCTGAGTAATGTGCAGAGGTTCAGTGGATATAATGTTTAGGCCCTACTTGAATATAACTGAACCTACGTCAGTAATATCTGTTCGCGTAGGAATAGATGACATTCAAATAATGACAGTCTTTCATAACTTTCTCAACTCCTCTACTAATATTTAATGAGTGTTTAATCGCGGCCGAAAATGGCAAAGTTGGTGTATCCATTGTAGGAATGATAATCTTGGCTCAGAATATAAAAAAATTGTATAGGCGAGTACAACTCTCTTTTATCTCAAATATTGAAATGTTAGATCCTCACTGAATGTCTCATAGGAGCGAGTTATCGACGAGAACAATGCAAGCTAGTTCACTGACTTGCTCCTAGAGACTAGGATGGTACGTGATGCGTTTACTGTGTCGCCCTTAAGGTGAAAGGTATGATTGTATGTGTGAGGTGAAAATCTATGAGACGCTACGAGCGACGTCGGCCGGTACATGTATTGTAATATCGCCTCTACGTCGAAAGTTGAAAACGCACCCGCCTTGTTCCCGCCGTGACGTTTTTACTGTGGGACTTTAAGCGGTGACCCTATCATTTTATTGAACGCGTCACTGTCCAATGTACTTGTAGACCTTAATTTCAAACAAATCCGTTACATATATCTTGAGAAACAACCGCGTGAAAAAGCCGATTTTAGCCAATTTTGAAGGCTTTAAAATAATGCTTTCAATGTGCGTGGTGTCTTGAAAGTCACATTCACAAGTAGCCTGAAGTGTGATAAGCATTGTGACGCACGTTTACTGGTCTCTGAGAAATAACGTAACTTCAAACACGCTGCACGCAGTTCGAGC
>PNEQ01056853.1:20395-54194 GCA_003012365.1 Medauroidea extradentata
CACCTTAGTTCTCCACACTTCCTGGGCTCTAACGAGCAAACCACATCCACCGAGGCGGTCACCTTAGTTCTCCACACTTCCTGGGCTCTAACGAGCAAACCACATCCACCGAGGCGGTCACCTTAGTTCTCCACACTTCCTGGGCTCTAACGAGCAAACCACATCCACCGAGGCGGTCACCTTAGGCTAAGAAGAGTAACTCCACGTGTGCCCACCGCCAGCAGGAAGAAGGGTCAAGTGAGCCTACATGACACAAGAGACTGTGGGAAACATTGTAAACCACCACTGACAAAGCTTTCCTTGATAACCTCTTGGCTTTACTAAGTTCTACCTTTCCTGGACGCAGCTCACAACGCTCAGAAATGAGAATGACGACAGATGAATTTGTACCAAGATTGCGTTAGTACCATCAACATTTTTTTTATATTATCCCTCATTTTAATGTGTACGAATTATGAGACGTAGAGGTAGGTATCCATTTCATTTTACTAATATAATAAAGTATTCCGTATTTGTTGTAACACAACTCGAAATATTCCGTATTTCTGTGATGACTTTAAATTTAGATTAGGTCTACGATTTCCGTTTAAGAAACCGAGCTAAACTGACGTACATACACACATATAATTATGTGTATGTGTGTGTGTAGTCCTTCCAGTCGCAAACATCACTGTAACAAATCCTGACGGGCTGCCCTTCCAGTCGCTTTACAAATACAGTACATCATTGCCAGAAAAATTCTTAAGGGCTGACCTACCAATAGGTAACCTTTCAGTCGCCCCGTCTTACATAGTAGTAAGCTATAATGTGCACATACTGTGACAAGGAAATTTGGAAAGCACTTATTTCGGAGGTAAAACTCGAACGGAAGAAAATACTATGCACGTAATTTTTTTTCTATGCTAAGTCGTTCGTAGTTGGTAACATTTTTACGAAGTGGCTGTAAGATGTTGATGCCATTTTGGAGTAATGTAGCCTATCCTTTGCCAAGTATTTTCAGAAACGCTGTGCATTTTTATGTATTAATGTTGCAACACAATGACACAATAAAAATTGTCATTGTAAAACATTATTGTAAAATTGGTTAAAGCATGGTTTACACGTTCGATTTTATTGAACACTAAGACCACGTCGTACAAAAGTAAAGTACTCTACAATGAGTTTTGTTATCAATTTTATACTTATTTATTAATTTTAAATTTAGAACTGTGAATTTTTCAGAATATGTAAGAAAATTTTCGTAAAAAATTGTTTATGTAATTCATTACACTTGTGCAAGAATATAATATTTATGTTTATTTAACTAATTAAGGCTGTATAAAGTATCAGTTTAAAATATTATTTACAATAAAAATAAAACATACAGTTATTTGCAAAGTAAATATTGATGGAACAGTTGTCACATTGCTACAAATAATTATAATATAATATAAATACAAATGTCGATAATGATATACATATATTTTAATGTCTCGGGTAAAAGTGCTCACTAGAAACTGCCTGTAGACAGTACCGTACATAAAAAACGTTGTACGAGACGAGTTGTAAGCCAAACGACAACTGCTAAATGGTAAAATAAATTCAGTTTGACGTGAACGACTCAATTATGGTTTGTATCTCCCCATTGCATGTTCATCGTAGGTAATTATCCAAGTGCCTGAGCACGTAGGTAGTGCGAGTAGATGTAGTTGAGGTCGCTTCTAAGTACGAGGAAATAATGTGTGCCTCATCACGTAGGCGAGAATGTATGCCACGCTAAGAACCACCCCCCCCCCTAACCTTCTACTCTGACAGGCAGCATTTCGTCACAACCAAGCAAGCGCAGCCTATTTCGTGGCTGAGGCCCATCAAGTTGTGGAAAGAAGGTCGGTTAAGAGGGGGGGGGGGGGTTGCCGCCGCCAACTCGCAGACCAGACAAAAAAATAATATAACGAATGAAAATTCCAAGGGAGCAGCAGGCAGAATGGTTCGCGGGGTGCGGCAATTACATTTGGCACACTTGACGGGGCGGACGTTATTAGTAAAAATTGCCGGTCTGGTTGAGATGTGGCGAGGTAATTGTGTTACTTCTCCCGACCATGGCGTGTTGCCCCCCTCCCCTTCTCCCCTTCTACGTGGCTTCTACCCACACCCTCTCTAAGCAGTCTAGAGCCGTCTCCTTGGTGGCCAGCGTCACGTGGTCTCTACAGTACTACCCCCTCCCCCTCGACAATACACACTCTCCACATATGCTCACCACGCTCTCCGTACTTGTCTAGATATTTACACGGTGAATCGTGCAGCTTCGTACTACCATTCTGCGCAGGTCTTTCACTCTCCTTTACCCATACCTTGCCACAGTTTGCATTAGGTTAGTTTACCTTATTTTTAATTAATTTTATTATAAATGCAAGAAAAATTGCTGCTCGTTGAATCAAAGTGGTTATATTTGGTTAGGGAACTACAATAACAAGTAACATGTGTCACTACAACTCCTGCAGCGCGTGGACTATTGGGGCTTGCGCAGAATCTCGTCCGGTCCGAACGTAGCTGAATGAAGAGACGAAAACAGCCGAAGTGGTTTCACGACGTTATTACCTAGACGCCAGTGTGCTCCGTTACCTGCATTCGTGACATTTCTACACATCCTGCCGTAAAAGGCTGTCCGTATATACGCCTAGGACTAAGAGCTGCTCTTGTTGAAAAACCAAACACGAACCTAAACTCACTTGGTGACATACAGGCCTATTTTTAATACACATTCACATTATACACTTACATACACAGTTACCGTGTATTGGTAACAAACACAGTTGTGTAATCTACTTATAAACTTGATATTAGTTTCTTTTAACTTTGAAAAAATCTTCCTTTTATACATATTAGCACATTTCCAGAAAAATGTTACTCATTAATTTAACGCTTGACATCGTGCGGTCGATGTGTGTAGTTGGCTGCAGTATGATGACGTAGGCTGTGCACTGATGAGTCTCTGTACGGGCAACGGAACTATTTGATGTGCTCATATAGGGTGTCGAATACGTGACTGCATTCATCTCAACACCCTGCCGCTACGAACAGCTGAAGATTAATTTATGTGTGTGCTAATTATTCTTCTAAATAACGGCATTAATTTGGTATTGTTAGAGACACTGGAAAATCGCGAAAATATTTAACATAATCTCCAATAAACTGTAGTATTTCAATCGTGACACGTGCGAACAGTTTTCTGGCAAACCACATACGTTCTGTGTTACGACTGTTCAGTTCTAATTGGGTCTGTTGAAGAGGAACATGGTACTTCATATAAACGATAGCCAATATAGGTGCAAAACCTTCAGTGTTATATGTAGCATGTTGGAGCCTAGCAAACAATCAACTTTTCCCGCGATTTAGCAGTGTCTCTAGGTATTGTGCATTAATTGTCGTCATATTATACATGTCATTTGTGTTCGGCTGTAATACTGTATTTTAGTCCAACTGAATTGTTGTATTAAAAAATATATTATAGACAATTAACTAATTCTCATAAAAGTTAAAGCACGGTAAAATAATGTTATAATATAAATATAATAATCCATTATACTTATTAATGTGACACAATTTTGTCTTGCGAATACTTATATAGGCCTATACGATGTTTATTTCACTACTGTTGATGAATAGAGTTTTGTAACTGTACACAATATCGTTGGGTTATGTAAGGTGGGGACCATACAATTGCCCTTTCTATACATAAAAACATCATAATATCGCAGGCTTGCATAACAGTGGGAAAGTTAACGAAATAAAAATAATTTTGACAAAAAATTTTAATTTAACAAATGTATTGTACAGGCGTAGTTTCATTTCGATCTTACTGCAAATTTGAGTAATAACGTGGAGATGTCAATATGAACGTATATAAAAAAGGTTACTTTTCATAGCTTACAAGAGACAGAAATTTAACTGCCAATGATAATCAAAAATCACAATAAAATTTTCAAGTACACATACATACAGTAAGCTACCAAGGAAACGTTGAACATAAAATTAAACTTGGTACAAGCGGAGAATATAATGATAGACTTGACAAGATGGAAGTTTTTTGCGTCGAAACGTTACATTAGAACACACACTTCCTACACAGTTACACCACACGCAGTGTGAGAGATTGGCCCGACAAATAGTCATGTATACGTTTTATGTAATTGTTAGAAGATCCTTCTGTAGTTGTTGCACCTGCCCTTATACACGTTATATATAAATGCATCGGCTGTTAATACCTGGGCACAAGCAGTCTACCTAGGTGCCGTGTAGGTGGCAGGTCTGGAGGCTGTGATGGCCAAGGTATTGTGTTGACAGTGTGAAGGCTGTCAGGAAAAATTCAGACAGATTTTGTGTGGGGGTATCGCTCTATTGGGCAATGTACCGTTGAACATGAGCACGCCAACGCAACTTATAGAGAATGTACCGCTGTGATGTCGTTGTTTCCCTCGTACCTGCCAGGAAAGACAGAGAATCATAACATATTGTTCTCTGCACCACGTCGTCAACAGTTAAAAATCCAAAGCCGAAACAACGACCAAATCAGAATCAAAACGTGAATCATTTATCCTGTCGAATTAGCAAGAATAAGGCTACCAAAATGTAAGATTTTTACCTCGTCTAGGAAACTTTCAAAACCACACAAGTCCACTTTATACATCTTTGGGAAAGCGATTAAACTTATACGTTTGGACATTTACGAAAATGGCCGGTTTATTACTGTAAATATATTTTTACTTTCGTTATGGCTGAGAATGTGATACATGCAAACATTATATTTCGTTCGTTATTTCAATAAGCCTCCAGTTTCGTGCTTCTTAGGCCTAATTAATGAAAAAAAAACAAACATAACAAGAAACATGTTCTCTCGGGAAACTACAGGGCATTATCACTCTATAAATGGATTTTTTTAAAGATAAAGAGCAAATATTGCCCTTGTAACAGATACAGACTTGCTTCGTTTGGCTGCAAATATTTTCCGCGTCCGAGGTCTTAAGGCACCGAAATGATAGGGTCTAATGGGGATTAAGTCGCGCGCGTCTGATACATCTTAGTCACTGCGCGAAGTCGTTGAACTGTACAATAAGGCGAAATCAGACAATTTTTACAGCTTATAATATCTATGGATAATTCGTGTTTAAAAAACGCAACTAAGACGACGATGCTCATCAGCTGCTGCGACAAAGAGAGAAGGGAAGTTTACTGTCGAACAAGCATTGTAATTAAGTCAAATGTTAATACTTATTTTCTTGTAAATATAATTCTGTATTGCTTATCACCTTTAGGTCAAAATGTAATTTTTTTTGTATCGAAAGATAGCATTTTGTCCAATGTTACAGATGAGTATACATTTCAATTTATTTGTCAATTAACCCAGGTATTTACTATAGTTACCACGTGCCAGGAAGAATGTAAGTTTTAATCGTATACGTATTGAATGCATAATATGGTATTGTGTTTTGGAACTTTAATGACTTCAACAACTTTTATATGGGCCTATATATGCTAGAAATATTTTATTTTGTATCGCGAATTACAACCTGATCTGTTCATATTAGCAAACAAACCCGGGGTTAGCTACGAGGAAAGTATTGACTGGATTTGGTGTTGCGACGTTAAAACAAGAGAAGAATTTTGTTGAAGAACGTTTGAGAAAATTTTATGGAAAATAAGAACGTTCCCGTTCATGGTGCAGAACAGACGTGTAGTCAAGAAGACATGAGGATTTCTTCGACGAGACGCTGAATGTTTCCTACGCGTCGTCAGAAAGGTCTAATTTTGCTTCTACGATTACTACCAGGAGAAATACGTTTGAAATTATCCACGATGTCAACGCCGAAGCATGGTATTCAAGGGAATTATAAAGAAGAACTTGTGGTTCAGGCCATTCCATAGTCCGCTTCGTGTTCGTGGCTGTCCTGGGTCTCCGAGGTCTTCAGTTCGACGGGTCCACCATTCGATGAACGAGGGGAACGAGAGCTTCATCCGAGGGCGAAGAAGTCGCGATCGCCTTACAAGAACCAATAGTATGGGGTCGCCATCCAAGGACGAGAAGGATGTGGACGAATAAATATCGAGGGATGATCTAGAGGCAACTGTCCCGATCTACTACAAGACATCTTTGGTAAGAGACACCCATAACTACGCCGTCGTGTCAAGTTTAGTTCTTCGCCAAGAGCTGGAACAAAATCTAGTAAATTTCGATAAATTCCCGAAAATTAGTTGATTATGCAGAACAGTTGTATAATTATTCTTATATCTCAACGGGCGTAACTCACTTCAAAATGAACAAAACCTAAGATCGACCCCGAGATTTCTTAACCTGAGCTAGCAAATAATTTAAAGAAGTTTATAAGCTGTTCCGGGAACAAACAGGATTTTGGAAATGTCTAGAACTCAGAAAATTATGCAGAACCGGGTTTACAAGTTAAATGGTCAAGTTCGTACCCGAATTAATCACCTTGGTCGCGGTAAAAACACATCATCTGAAATTCCATACACAATCATAATTTCTGCTTATTTTATTATCTAGTAACCTGACTTGTCTGTAGAAGTAATAATTTTTCCTACTGTGTAAAATCTGTTTAAATATATTATCTTATGACTTCTACAGGCGTTTTGTTTCATTTAGTCAGTAACTCTAGTAATAGAAATACTGGTTGGTTTTCGAATTTGTCTCATCCTTTAATAAAGTGAAAGAAAAGTTTCACAGTATTGAATCTAATTTGTAACCTTCTAAACGTTTAAGATTGCAGAAAATTTATGAAAAATTAAACGGACGTTCACTTTAAAAAATGTTTAGTGTAATTTGACACTTAACGTTGCAGTTGTGTTTCCACCAATGTAAGTGTATTTTAACAAAAACATTGTCACGGTAATATACCAGTCATAACCAGGCCACTGAATCACTATTTGTAGCCTACATGATGCTTGTGCCAAATTACACATGCCGTCAGAGAAAAATATATGTTCACTGTTGTAATTCTACAAGCGCAAGATGTAGAAACAATATGTCGTTTAGTTTCATTAATTTTCTTCTATGCCGAACTGCGTGTTTAGAGAAATTACAATGAACTGAACATGTTTCGAGTTCCTAACGGAGAATCGAACCTACCACCCACCAACCCAAGTTCAAACCAAAAGACCACAAGTGAGACTTTAAACAATTCTAAGTGTTAACTATGGATTTTATTGTAATTAACTTTGCTGTTGACAATCCCGTGTTGAGTGTTCTATCTACACCAGCGTTCGAATCTGAAATTAAACTTTGATATTGACATGTTTTTTTACTTAAAGTTTTCGTACTATTGCCGTCTGATACTGGTACTTTTATTTCGCCAACTGAATAATATAATGAAACAGAAATTTCAATACGTTGATCGATACGATTGTCATGAAATGTTAAACTATTAATACTATGAAAAAATGTTTAACTGTCAATAAATATTTTCGGCAACATATATCACCTCACAATTTTGATAGGTATCCCTTAGCTGATTAGAGATAAACCTTGTAACAGAAACTTGTACACCCATATTTGTGTGCCGACGCTGAAATTACTTGTCAAAAAACCCGAACTTAAGTATCAAGCCATTGTTGATGAAGATACGCATTTATTTCAAACCCATGTTTGAATGTGATGCGTTAGGGCAGGGCGTTTAAATTATAATGGTTCTAGAATATTTTACAAACTACGCAGATAATTTGAAGATTTCAGACATGAACTGGTACGTTTCCTCTTATTCACTTTTTCCTCCTAAAGATGTTAATGCAAATTTATACAATTATTACAGCTGTGAAATTAATCTTCGTAACATTTAATATCTAACTGATATAATAGCGTTTAAATAACAGTAACACACAAAAAACCCGTTACGGTTAATTACTCTAAAATTTATAGTTTTATACTAAGATGTAAATCACTCTTTATAACTATTTAGAGTGAACAGACGTGAATGCATTTTAATAATGCAGTACCGTTAAAAAAAACTACGCCAATTGAAAAAATAACACTACATCGATGTGTTTTTTACACATTCTTAAAAATGTGTAATTTAACACGTATGTTTGTTTATTAAACTGCGAATTAAAATTTTTTTTCCTGTAGGAACACGTATCCCGAATTACATTTATGGAAACATTTGAGCAAAATGTCACACTACGTAGGTGTGTTTGAAAATTACATGTACAAAAATGTCAAATTACCCAATAAATGTATGTGTACTTAAACTTTTTTTACGGCGTTTGCCATGTTGAAAATTAAAAAAAAAATGCTTCTTTTCTTTTTATGCAAGTACGTACGACCAAAAACGGTTCAACTGACGACTTCGATTTAATTTTATTTCTTAATATTTGGTTACTCGTTAAAATTATTTTAAGATAAAGAATTTTTCTGTTCGAACGTTTCCAGCTAATTGATTTTGGTAAGAAGAAATTTAAATAAATTCGAAAATTAAACGGCAATTATAATTTTCCGCTGATGGAAATAGCAAATAAATTATTTGTTTATTTTGTCATTGTATTTGGAAGTTATATGTGCGAGAACAGCACAAGACCTTGGTACAGGTAAGTGGGTGGGGGGGGGGGGGGGGGGAGTCGCCTAGGGCACGTCTAAATTCCGGTACACACTTTACATAATTCAGTATATAATTCCGTACCAAATTCAGTGTAAGTAGCACTGCGACAATGTGTACCGTAACTACGCTGGTTCCAGACAGAATTCCGTACTGAATTTCACAGATACAGCCCGTCCTATTTTTCATCGTAGTGTTTGTTCATGCGCAATGCACAGTTTCAGCCACCGCGCATGCGAAGTACGCAAGCAGGGTTGCCAATATGCTTGGAACAGAAATACAATTCTTGTTTCCTATGAACACATGACCATCGGAGTTTTCAAACCTGAATAATACAAGATAGTTCACTTATTTGCCAATTACAGGTGTGTGCTGTATTGTGAAATAGTTTTCGGGAATTTTTCAGTTATACTTTATGGTATATAGCAACCAACATCACAAATATATTATTCTTCTTTATGTGCTAAAACATGTTAGTAAACTAAGATAGTGTGTAAACAACACAGAAGGTTTCCTCATAATTCTGGTATAAAATCTCAATCGAAGTTTATGAACAGAATTAAGTAAGAAATTAAGTAGAGAATTGAGGGTAGTGTGTACTGGGCTTAAGGAACCATCCGAACATTCGCCTGAAGTAATTTCGGAAAACCATGAAAAATCGAAATCAGGAAAGCTGTAACCGGGGATCAAACTCGGGTCCTCCTGAATGCGCGGCGAGTGTTTTACCACTGCTCCACCATGGTTACAAAGTAAGCGATAATTTCCTTATCTATAGTCATAGTTCTCTAGGCAGGACATGGACAGCCAGAATGTATTTGATAGCGCTGGAACTCGTAAGATCTGTTAAAAAATAAAATTAAATTTGCTATTAATTTTTCCTATTTTTAGTTATATATGGCCACTGTTACGTGCTACCGTTCACTAACATAAGGCTACCCCGCAGAAAAAAAAACTAACTTATTCTATTTTAGACGTTGATTACGCTTTATAAAAACTCATCTTGTAGATTTACCAAACAAAATTAAATTGGTTGTTGCTGGGAATCAAAGGCTTGAGCTTTACCACAGCTCCGCATAAAAAATACGCAATTTTGCTATTTTCGTGAGCTACACAGAGTAAAATTTATAAAATTCAAGGGAATTTAAATCGAATCGAAAATTGCTATGACATACTTGAAATTAACTGTAATGTAAATTGTGGACTCTTTTTGCATGAAAAATAACACAGGTGAATGAACATATAACTCAATTTTTTTTTTGAGGAAAAACTTTTCCACAGCGAAATATTGGTTGGCATTTAAGTACACCAAAGAAACTTCGTGCCTAATAAATCCTTAAAATTTAAACCTTCGGCTTTTGACTTGTAAAATGCGAAAACATGATTGAAAGAAATATTGCATGGTCATTAGAAGTTCATATACGTAATTTGAGCAGTATTCAGCGTGAATGTGTACATAATAACTTTGCTACCAGGTAACTACAAGAAATAACATTAACTCGCTATGTTGGTAATCTCCTGAATACATTGAGCAAACCACTTGCAGGTGTAGTAGACCTACACTTCCAAAGGAATGATCCAATCTTATGATAATTCGTGAATATTCATTGACAATAATTAATGAGGTATTTCTCATTAGTTTTTGATAAGTATATATTGACTATTAAATACGTTACTCTCATTTTGTTGAATTATAATAGACGACGAAGCTTGAATAAAAAGTGGTTGAATTTACTATAAAATTTTAGTAACTAGTAGAGTGAAGCTCGTGGTCAGTCACATTTTGTCAATCGTAAATACATTGTGAAAAAAATCCCAATGCACGTGTCATCACATTTTGTCAATCGTAAATACATTGTGAAAAAAATCCCAATGCACGTGTCATGTAAGAAATTAAATAAATAAAACAACAGGATGGTAATATTACACGCGGCAATTATTGTATTTGCAGTAATATGTTGTAATTAGAGTCGTGAAAGCCACATTCTACCACGATTTCTAATTTTTGACATTTATTAAAAACTGCATACTCAACTGTATACTTCACTTCAAAATTACGTATTAACGTTTATCTGTTAAGTTATAGGTAACAAATTATATTTAACAAACACGTCATTAGCAACCTTCATTTATACAAAATTGCAAACTACTGAACATGTCCAAATTTTATAACCAAGTTTCGAATTCATTGTGCAAAAATACACATTCTTAGGAACGTTTTAGTTGACAATCTTGATCATTAGTGTTTATTCTTTAAGTAATATGTTTCGTAGTATCTATCTTGGAAATTCCATTGTATTAACTACGATAAAAGAAATAGCTAATTTTTGTACATATCTAATGTGCCTACTCTATTAGAATAAAATAATTCTTCCAACACAGTAAAACCTCTTTCATTGCCACAGCAAACTTTTGCTTTTTGTTTAAATATGATGCACTGCAAAATGACGTTACCGTAAAGTTATTTAGTTTGCAGTAAATAAATATTGCCTTACAGAAAAGCAGATACAAAAACTTGTGTTTCACGTCGCATTTTCTCTTATAAATGCTTTCTTTGTTAATAATATAAGTTTCTTTATAGCAGAAATTATAATATTTTCGACATAATGCTAAAAGTATTGTACGATTACATTCACCACAAAATTTAAAATAAACTATACAAACAATGACACATTTTTTGTTGCCATCACTGTAACTTAAAAATAAATAATAAATAAAAAATGATTGCGACAAAGTAACTTTGCATTGGCTCATATTAAAACAAACATTTTTCTGTGGCAACGAAAGTGTTTTTGCTATGCTATTCTTCATTAGTATTATTGTTTTACTTTTATAATGACTTTGCTGCAAAAATTAAAACCGTTTCGAAAGGTTAACGAAATTAAATTTTTTTAAAGTAATCAATTACTGTTTAACGTATTTATTTCTAAAAAATATTTAAAATATCACTACAAAACGTAAATATATTAAGTAATGTTAAAAACCGTTCACTTAACATGAAGTTTTTATAAATGTCAGTAAGAGAAATCGTAATAATATTGCATACTTATGAGAGCGGCTATATCTAAAATTCATGATCATAAGCTGAGATATGAACGTCAAATTTAGTGAATTAATTTCTCTGCGGTGAATACAGAGCTCGACTGTAGTAGCAATGTGCACCAAGTCTTCGGATTTTTGGACATGTTTCTCGTTCTAAAAACTGAAACACAACTTTGCGAAACTAGAAATACTTCATTCCAAACGTGTTTATAATATGTCTATTATTTGCACTATCCTGTTACTTCAGCTGACGTCCTACTGAATGGCTGAAACCTACACACACAATTCCAGACGCGCATATCCACAGACATGCCTGCCTAGGGCTCGGTTACAGCATCCTCTATACACAGTAAATAATTTTGTAATTTTATAAAAAAATTCTCTGGAAACTGCTTTCCAAAAAATATTTTTGTAAGTTTACAAAAAATATTGTAAGCATTTCAGGAAATGCTTGCCAGGAAACAAATATGTCTGTATATTAACAAACAATTTTTTATATTTACAAATAACAGTAGTACATTTACAAATAAATTCTTGTACACTTTACAACACTTGTTTGACGTGTCACAAAAAAAATTTGCAACAGGTGTTCAAGAATTTCTTTTAAAAAAATCACAAAGTAGTTTGTGAAATGTCACAGGCATTTGAAGGTAATGTTGTTTCACACCAAACACTCTGCTCATAAAAATATATCCCACTAGACCCCACAGGTACTTGGACAATTTAGACGAATTTAATGATCTACGGAATTCTTGTTGTGCCTAGAATGATACATGTTCTGACACTAATTTACAAGTTTTTTCTTGTAAACGTATGACATTTTTTTACTGTGTAGACAGATACGCATACACAGACCAGATGCATACCTAGGATACTTTCTCCCACCAGCAAGATTAATATATGTGTGTATATATAAATATATACACATACACACACACACACACACACACATATATATATATATATATATATATATATATATATATATATATATATATATAATGTGAAGAAGTGTGGTCGTGTGGCAAGGGTAGCGGTATTATATATGAATACATGTTCTGAGTACGTGACAGGTATTGATATCTGTATTGGTAAGGCATAACTAGAGGTACGTCAATTTCGCAAATACATTTCAGGTCAGGTCGAACGCCAAAAATATATACTTCTTCATAATCACGTTTGTGATTTGCTGGCGGCTGTCACAAAACGCATTTGACTACTGCAAGCCAGTAGAAAATAAGGAAATGATTCATAGAGCTATCGCTTGTAATGTTGTAAGCCAATGAATAATCGACTGTATCCAGAGCGTGTACAGGACTGAGCAATCTAGGCTACTGCCAGATGAATCCGCGAAAAAGACGTACCTCAAGGTATAACCGATACAGTATTTTATTGTGACCGAGGTCGTATTATTATTGGCAAATGCGTTTCTCACTTCTTGCACACAACTGGCCAAAGGGTTTACGTTACCTTACCAATCTAATGGTTCCACGGTCTCGCACACAACTCAGCTGCGTATAGTCATCCATGGGGCCATGAACTTTTCGTGAAAATAATTTAGCCTCACTTTGTTTCAGTGCCTTACGTCTACATCTGCAGTTCTGCTTCATGGTTATTGGCAGCGTGTCTTTGTGAAGTGACGTCTCTCATTTGACTGTGAAATCACAAGAAAAGTTACTGCACATGTCTGTGGTTTGCGGGTAGAACGCCGAAACACGTAGCAGACTATGAGGCGGAACTGCAGATGTGAACGTAAGGCATTGAAACACACTGGGACTAAGTTCTTTCCGCGATAAGTTCATGGTCCTAGTCATTGCGTAACACAGGTTTCCTTAGAACAAATCCTTATTTCGCCACTGTTTGTAATATGTATGTACGTGTACACACACTCTTACAAAACAAACATAACAATATATAGTGGTCACAGTTTGCAGTAGGTACCAACTAAAGCTAAGTTTTAGTTTATCACACTGAATGTTTAGACGGTCCATGTATTTACAGTGAGGTACATATACGTCAGTACGATGTTATATAATATATTCATAATTTTTAGTAGACAACATGAGATAAATTGATTAATTAGTTAATAAGTTTTAGAAATATATATTTTGAAAATATTAAAGAAAATAATATTTCTATTAACTTTACTTAAATGAATTAAATATACAAATAATAAATAACTGAAACCAACCAAAAAATTTTTATAATTTAAATAAAGAGGTAAATAACATTTCCAAGATAAATATATGAACTTATCATAACGAAACCAAAGTATAGTACCAAGAACCCAAACAAAAATAAAATAAACAAAAATCTTAAAAAAATAAAATAAATCACAACAAAAAAATCAGGTCTTAGGGTAACTATTGTATACGTGAAGTAGTGTAATTCGCAACTGTTTATTAAGGCTTGGCATCAGTCGCCATATTGAATTATTTATTTCTCGCTCTTATGATATTCTGAGAAGAAAAGTGTTAAATTTGTTATTATAATATAAATTCTATTCACCTTGTGCTACAATAAAAGCATTGAAGTTGAACTTTTAACGTATATTTAAACCGTAATCAGCCGAGTAAGTTAAGAATATTAAAAAAAAATTTGCTCGACTGATTACGGCTTAAATATACGTTAAACGTTCAACTTCAAAGCCTTTATTGTAGCGCAAGGTGAATAGAATTGATATTATAGTAACAAATTTAACACTTTTCTTCACAGAATTGTATAAGAGCGGAAAATAAAGTAATTCAATATGGCAACTGATGCCGAGCCTTAACGACGAAGTCTACCTCTCAGTTTCAATTCAGTATCATGTACACCTCATACACTGTAGGAGTAACCAGTACTCTCAGAGTTATCGAAATATACTCAAGTTATGTGTATGTATAGAAATGGCAAATGAAATCATTACTGCATTACATTATTACTGGAATTCTTAAGTTAACTGTGTAGAGTAAACCAGCATAGTCAGCGGACCATCACTTCCTCTCGCCATCTCCCCCATCTCCACATACTATAAGGATTCCACGCGAAAAGGGGAGCTGAGTTGTCGGCACACCTGTGCCCTATTCCTGATCGCTTACACAGGCTGATTCAAGTGTCATTACTCGCGTCAATATAAGTTATATTTCCATCTGTAGGTATGTAATGTAAACGTTGCGTGCTACGATATAAGAGCCGATGGTAACAATTGCTTTGGTCTCTGTTATAGGATGCCGAATGTCCTTTCTAATCTGCACAGTAAAAAAATTCGTAATTATACAAGAAAAAGCTTGTAAACTAGTGTCAAAACATTCATCAGTCTAGGTACTACAATATGAATGTCGCAGGTCATTAAAATTATCTCAACTGGCCGAATACCTGTGGGGACTAGTACGATGTATTTTATGAGCATTGTGTTTGGTGTGAAACTAAATAACCTACGACCGCCAGTTACATTTTACAAAGTACTTGATTATTTTATTAAAAAAATCTTGGAATCTGGTTACCAAAATTTTTGTGACACTCCACGCAATTGTTGTAAAATGTACAATAATTGTATTTGTTAATGTAGCCTACAATAATTATTTGTGAAGTTAACAAAAATTTACAAGCATTTTAAAAATGTTTTTCGTTAACTTACGAAAATACTTTCGGAAACAAGTTGCAAAAGAAAATGTTTGTAAAAGTACGAATTTTTTAACTGTGTGACGTCACGACGTTCGTGCTCAAAACTTTGCCACAAATTATGTCCAACAAAGACGTATATAAAACGGGTAACCCTGCTAGTTAGCCTACCAGTAGGCTAAGGTTTTTGAACAAAATATTTTGTTTGTATAATTTTGTTAGCTTCCAGCTACTTAATATTACATTTTTAATAGGCCTGCATGTTTACGAATTTGATATATGCAGTTTTTTTTGCAATAAATTATTATTTATCTTCTTGTATGGTACAATAGAAGGCAAAAATAAAAAGTAACTAACTAACCGACGAAAGGGGATATGAGACAACGAGCGGAGACATAGCTCATATAACGTCCTCGTGTCACGTCGACGAACAAGTGCTCTTGACGTTAGCTGGTAAAGGCGACATCTACAAACAAGGAGGATGGGAAGTGCTGGGAATGTCTATAGAGATTGTGAACTACCAGTAATAACAGCATTATTTACAGTAGGTAGAAATAAATCGCTTTGTAGAAAAAAAAGTAATAATTAAAATACAACATGTACTGTTGTTAGTAGTATATAGGCTTACGACATAAAGGTTGATTTAAAGTCAAAATTTTTTATAGCATTTACTTTAAATTTTGTACAAAATCTTCCTTTGCGAACAACCTACTTTGCAGTTGTTCATTTAAACAAACATTTTCCCTGCCGCAACAAATATTGTGCTGAGGCATAGAAAAAGTTTATGAAGTGTAGCGCAGTGTTAATATGAACATCGGCCTGCAAGCCGTCACTAGCAATGATGACATGTTGAACTGTTACACACTTGGCATGAGTAGTAACAAACCACACGCCGAGTAGTTGCATATTGTCAAGTGACGCGTCTCAGTTGGTCTAAGGCATTGTCCGTGGCCGTGCATTCTAATGTGCCGGAGCCACTGTCGCAAACATGTCTTGTAGCTTTCCTCCAGAGTTAGTCTGTACTGGCTCTCATACAGCGAGGACATTCTTGCTACTGATGCCAACTGTAGGCCTATAGTACACATTGTCTACCCTCTGTATGTCACTACAACCAGTCTAGTTACATATTATACCTTTTATATAGATGGCAGTGCGATCTCTATATTTATTGTTCTCTATTATCTAACAAACATTTGATTTATTAGAGTACTTTGATAAAGAAAAGCATCTGTTAACAGTATCACTTTTTCATCTTAACACGTTCTGAAAGAAACATGCGTATTTTATCCGTGAAGCAAATATTCTTCGGTGTGTGTGTTAGTGGATGTATGAAACCGGTTTTCCGCAACCCGCCTTACATTTCAGTGGCTCATATTTACTGGCAGACAATCACGTACCCACACCTTGCCAACTGGCTGCTGATCAACTGAAGATCTGCAGTTAAAATTTAATAGAAAATGTATTTTGTGGCAGCTACAAAATATTTTGTTTTTATCGCTCTGCCGAATACTTTTGTGCTCGCCACTAAATAAATTACTGTCTCTATTAAATTATTGTAGCACCCAACAAAACATTTTCTTTTACTGCTTAATAGTTTAGCAGGGAATACAGCCTTCAAAATGTTTGTTGCAATGTTGGTGATATCATTAGTTTTGTATTTGAGAAAGCGGCTCGGTACATAGGTACTGACGTCACTGGTCAAGTCAATAGATCGTCTTATATATACGCATGTCATCAGACCCTAACTAGCACTGAGGGACATAGTGGAATGCCAGGGAGACACTTTACATCACTGTGACTATGCGCGGCACTGTGTGAAAGTACGTAGTTCCTCCAGAAGCGACAGTTGTTTTGCCGTCGCGGTGAAGAGTGTAAGTGGAGTGAGGACAACAGCTGACGACAAGGCGACATGTAAGACACATACAGCAGAGAACAAGCTGTTACAAACACAGTCCCCGAGGTACATATTATAGTGCCAGTGATAGGCATAGCAGTATGTTACAACAACAGCAGAGTGCACTCTGGGTGCTGCCACATAGTACTGGAGACTAAACTGTCGTTACATGCGGAAAGAAAAGTTTTTTATTATAGACATTGCTTATTTATTCTACACGTACTACGTTCTGAGGTTCTGATGTTTATGTCTTACACATGTTAGCCGAAATATGAGTAAATATTTTGTACTACAATGAATCTTAGACGTTTACTTCACAGTAAGTAGGGTAAAGTGACCATATATCGTGACATACCTTCAAATCACAACATTGGGAAGGATATGTACATCGAGTTCACTACCAACAGAGAGTACGTATGTATTTACGGTAATAAGTGACCGCTATATCAAATGTAAGATCATAATGAAAATGTTTAACAAATTTCTGGTACTGAAGTTCGAAGAAGGATATAGGCTTACTATTTACACTACATTTTATATTTACATTACGACTTAACGTGAAAAGTGCCTTGTGATCTGTCAAATTAAAATCCTATAGTGTATAAGATATTTTAAAGGAAATTATTTTTCTGAGGAGGCATTTGGACATTACTATTGATGATACAGTTACATTTATCGGCCTAACATAGTTAATTTACATCTTTGAGGTAAAATCACTCAGTAAATATAAGTGCAGAGTTGACAGATATATCGTAAAAACAGCATATTTTTGTAATATTTTGTAATTTCAAGAATCAGATTAACTTTTCATTTAATAACGCTGACATTAAAACTTGTTCCGCAAAGAATATTGGCTGTATTTAGCTGTTTTATCATGATTTTTTTATGTGAAGAAACCGGTCGATATTCTGCGTCACACCACAGCACTTCAATTTGTTATCAGTTTTCAATCTGTATGTTTGTCAATCATTGGACAATTATTTCAAATAAAAACTGTTTAGAAAATAGGCCTATACGGATCACACACGAAGGAAATTGGTGACGATTAATTCAAACTACGAAGGTACCGGCGAAGAGCAAAATATGCGTACTGAGAAAGAGACTGGTGGGCCTAACGTCTGAGTTAAAAGTTATTAGAGAAAACCGAGGGAAAATCAAATTAGGACATCCCATGTACTGTTTTTACTGACTACACGATTAGACGTTTTACAGGAGATGTTCGATATAGCAGCCACCAGAATCTGTGCAGACATGAAGGCGTCACAAAATATTCTGTCATACCCATTGTAACATAGCTGGTGACGTTCTGATGACATCACAGGCAGCAAGGATTCTTGCTAGCCGGTATTCCACGTGAGCCGATGTCCTGTAGATAACATATCTGATATCACTACCCTAGCGGTGAGCGAATGTGTTATTTTCAACAGTTTCCAAAATAACTTCGCCAAATTTTATGAAAACCTGAATATAAATAAATTTTCATTTGCATATAGTTTAATATTTCCAACACTTAACTTTTGAAAAATATAACTTAGAAACTCATTTTTGGTAATAAAATGCCAGTTGCGCTATGTAGTCTTAAACACTGGGCTGGTTAATTTCACGGCTTGGATGACATTCTCCACGCTGAGAGGTAGAAGGCTGCCATGCTCATAGACAGAAAAATAATTCGTACTTTTACAAGAATAGGCTTGCTAACTTATGTCTAAACATGTACCAGCTTAGGCACTGAAACAAGAATTTCACGTGTCATTAAACTGGTCTAAACTTTCCAAATCCCTGTGTGGACTGGTTAGATCCTATTTTAAAGAGCAAAGTTTTTGATGTGAAATAAAATTACCTTTCAACGGCCTGTTACATTTTCAAAAAAAAAAAAAAAAATTATTCTTGAAAACTGGTTGCAAAATCTTTTTGTTATATTTCAAACAATTGTATAATGTGCAATAATTTATTTCTAATGTGCAATTACGTTTTAAAAAACTACAAAAATATTTGTAAATGTATAGGTAGGTCTGTATATTTACAAGCATTTCCTGTAAAGTTTACATTTTTCTGAAACCTTACAATAATACTTTGTAACTAGTTTCCAAAGATTTTTTTTTGTAAAAGTACAAACATCTTTTACTCTGTATGTAAACCGATACATTCTTCATTGTAAGAGTAGACGTCTGAACAATAATTATTCTTTCTGGAGTGTATGGCAACTTATCCGCAAACGGTTGCTACAATATTATTTGATAACGTCTACGTAAGCCACGTACGGAATTAATTCAATAAGCATTGCATTTTCCTTTGTTCTAGTTTATTGAAAATAGTAATTGTAAGCTATTTGGTTGAATTGGTCATTGATACAAAATTTTCGAACCTACTTGCAGTAAATTTTATTACTATCCTAAAATATCTGTAAATAAATAATGGTTGCATTAAATACTATAAAAGAACTTTGCCCCGAGACAAATTTTGTACAGGCTTTTTTATTGTTTAAAATGAACCAATACAATGCACATCTGTAGCAATGATAATTTTTGTTTGAGATATATGATAGAACTAACAAATCATTGCTTTTCTATGAAAATACTTCAGTACCTAGTAATATTTATTATGACAATCTTTGAGCTTAACATGGTTGGTTTTGCTATTAAGGAAATCCGGTTGTCCCCAAAACAGTTTTAAATAAACAGAAGAAAATGTAAACATGAGATAAAATTTCGTAACATGTAACGAAATTAGTTTTCATTTACATAAAATATAAAATTACCGTAAATATATGGAAATTCACACAAGCGACAGCAAATTGTCTCAAAATATAATGAGTAGAGGCACGATTATTTCTCGTATTGCTTTTAAGTCAGGTTGAACGTCAACAACGTATACTTCTCTGTCATCGCTGTGATCGGACAACAGTAGATTTGATACACATTTGACGACTGCAAACCAACAACAAATAGGCTAAGGAAACAACTCGTGGTGAAATCACGTGGTACCCGCATGCACGGTTAGAAGCCAATGAACAATCGACAATGCCCAGTTCGTGTATAGGAGTGAGAAGTCTAGGCTGCTACCAGATGAATACGCGAAATAATCGTGCCTCTAATAATGAGTTATTTCGTTTCTCTTGCAAAAAAAAAAAAACGGTAAAATTACCGCAGTATAGAGCAAAATTCACATGCATTGCTATAAAATACGTAAGGTGAAAGTTATCGTACTACATGTTCAGAACTTTTAGCGTATCTCGTAATCAATCAACAGTTCAATGAAAGTTTGAAAATAAGTTTTTTTTTTCGGATCGAACATCATCGATGGTAGGGAGTCTAGTGGTCAGTGTAATGAGCCAGCAAGTCAAGATGCAGTTGTTCGAATACCAGTATCGCAAACTAATGTAAGGATATTTTGAAATAATTTAGCTCCGTTAAATATGAACAAAATCGATACAAAAATATTTTACAATGCGACCAATAAGAAATGTTCCCATACATTTGTGAAGTAAAGTACTGCAACCTTGTGAAGTGTAGTGGGAGGTCTCAGAGCTCCCGCGTGGTTAGACAACCGAAGTGCACATTATTAGTAGGGAGATGTATAACTCCCGTAAATATCTGACAACAGACTGAACTTTTGACTTTTGTTGTTGGCCGGCAGAGAGTGTGGTGCACCTGAACAATTAGCTTTCTCAACCAATGATACATGGTCAACAGTAAAGTTTCCGCTATCTGGCAATGCGACTACACTAAGGTGCGAACTCTCGGAGCCAATATCCTCGTTGAGTGTGTTAGGGCGAGTAAGTCAATGAATTATATCATGTTGCTTAATATTAATGTGAAATTTTAACGTTCCTTCCTATGTGTCGAGAATTTTAAAAGGCCTGTGTGTAATAGCGATAAAGAATCTTTGTTAATTAATACATATTCTATGAATAAAATTATAAGATTGTAAACGTGCACACCTCGCATACAAATGTCCTAACGGTTTCAGGTAAGTAATGTTTTATTTTAACTACATATAACTTAGTTCGACATATATAAGCATGCTTTATTCATATGAGCATAATAAAATTATATGTGAATGAATGTACGTATACCACGCGCGCGCACACACGCACACACACACACACGCACACACACCTACACACACACCTACACACACACACCTACACACACACACATACACACACACACATATATATATATATATATATATATATATATATATATATATATATATATATATATATACACACGCTGGAGAAATAAATTTTCTGAAAGAAATACCTTCCGTCTTTGCCCGAGTAATTTATGTTACAGCAAGGTGATATAGGCTAAGTTAAACAGTGCTACAAAGGAACATAACAATTACATTTATTTACACGCTTCGCTTATAAATAGCCTACTGGTTAATATACTTTATAAACCAACTCCGCTTTTGACTAGACAGGTCGTAAGAATATGAGTACATTGCACGTGTAAGTAAGATGGTGTAATTAACTGGTTTATTCACTTACTTCGATAACGTTGTAATACATTACATAGGTGTGTTTGTTTTTATTTTATAATTTTCGGATATCATTTTCATTGCAACGCACTTGATGTGCCCATAGAATATCATCATTATTGTCTACATTAGCATTGTTATGAAAGCATTATGTTATAATAAGTAGCGTCAAAAATTCTTAATGGTTTTGCGCGTATGTTTATATACTACGCTCTGTGTCGTAAGTAAATCAAGTAGTTAGGCCTATACCGTAAGTAAAATAATGTTAATCGAATCCAAAAAAATATTTTTGTAGTAACGAATGTCAAATTTACACTTGTACGATACCACGCTTACACAGTGTAAAGATGCAGCGTGTACGTGTACATGCACAATGCACACAATATTACTAGTTTCGGATAAAGAATGGTATTGCATGTTTCCCTGATAGTAAAATAAGGTTTGCTTAGGTACTGAAACAGGTAGCCTACTGTATTATTTGGTATCAAGACATGCTGGAAATGTGTGAGGATTTTAAATGTGATTGTATTTTATTTCTTCCGTATTTTATTCGCTACCATACTAAGAACTTTAATCCAACGAAGATGTATAACCCTTTCACAAACTCTCGTTTACTATGGAGTTCCCCCGTAAACTATTGCTAGTTTCTAAAATGTTATACAGGCAGTAGTGTGCTGTGCACGACACTCATAGAGCAAAGTCATATACTTGTACATAGGTAACCTTTAATTGTATGTTACGAGAGTACTGCTGTTTCACAACTGTCCTTACTCTTCTCTGCTACATATAGTATACGGCAGACATCATGGTAGCTTTATATTTGCTTGTTATATACTTCCTGCCATTAACCACGTCAGACCTCACATATTGCCGTTCATTATATTTACTATGGAAGCTATGTCAAAGGAAAATCGCAACTCAGTTAAAAGCTTTAGTAGAATATAGGCTATAGTCCATACGAAAAGTATTTATTTTTTAAAAATCCTAGTTGATTAATTTTTCCTGAATTTTTAGGAACGTCAGTATTATTGCTCAAAAGTTTCTATAAAATACACACACAATTACAAACGTCGTGCAAACGTGTTTTAAAATTATTTTGCATCCGACTTTGCTTGTGAAAGATTATATGAAATGCCACATACAATTTAGCTAAACTTGTAGGACATAGCTTATATGCTACTTCCTATACCATTCTTCTTATATGTCGTTTATATAGCTGAATCGATTTCCGTAACAATTAAATTTCTAAATCTGATACTACAAAAAAAAAAATAAAAGTCTAAATGATGAAACGAGGAAATAGGTAATAAATCTATCGTGTATTACCGAAAAAAAAGATATTTGTTTAGGATTAACTGTAGAAAAATATTTATGATGGTTTACATATATTTGAACAATTACATTTTATCGTGCAGCCTAACTGTGTCTCATCAAACGGTTCCAATGAAATTTAAAATTTAGATATGTAACTTGCACAAACCCTTGACTGCACAATAATATTTTAGTTTTTTAGTGAATCACACTTATCCAATTAAAAATTAAAAACATCCAAGTTTTGCCTTTCATACTACTATAATTCCGTTACGATAGTTTCCGTTTTATTATTTAGGTACAGTAATTTGTGTCTCATTAAAGTCCCACAGTTAAAAGTGAAAGAATAAACATTTTGCATTAGTTTGTAAATTGATGAGATTGTTGTTGAAGCAAAACTAACCTGGTCCACGCCATGTCAGCTGTTTTGAAACATTCAGACACACGCTGCATGAGAAAGTTATTGGTTTTTTACTAGAGTCACTACAGAATACTGAAAATGTTTGTTGGCGACTTATTAGTCAGTATACTGCAGCGTGTAACGCGTAATAAAATTAAACGAAGTTTTGCATGTCCTTAGACAAAACGCAAATGTTTAGTTTTGACGTGCCTCCTGACATCTTATTGGCTCGGCTAAATATAAATATACAAATTTAATAATGTCAGACTACATAGATAGTATCTCACGAATCGTGAATAACATCTCTAGCGATGAATCATTGAATCATGACAATGTCATATCTAGCTTAACCTTCTTCCAACGGTCATCGCAATGGGCAGAATACAAGCAATGTGTGAAAGCAAACTCAAGCTTGTTAATCATAAGTTATATAATTCTTACTTGTGAAAGTTTTAAATTAAATTAATTCACAATAACACTGCTGAAAAATTAGTCTGTTAAAAAAATTGGCAATTTTTTTAAGCAACAATAGTAGTTCAGAACCATAAACGTAGATAATACAACATTGGCAAAACGAAAAATTACAATGTTCTGTGATGGAATTCGAGTAATCGACGCTAGGATTGAAGTCGGGCGTTCATTACCTACAACTAGGCGACAGTACACATAGACTTAAAAACACTACGTGAGAAGAGTATGCTGTGTCAAATTCATTAATAAATAAACACTACATACAAGAACTTATTGTTGATTAGATTCGTCTGGCAATGTCTCCACTTTCACATCCTGTCCACAAATTGCGTTATATTCCTCGCCATACATATTTTCTCCGAATATATAATGCAATGAAGAGTAAAAGGTTTTAACATCGTGGCTACTAAGAAATGTGTTGATGTCGTTACCAAGCTTGTGTCAAAATAGTGATACAAGTACTGTTTGGTTGTCGCTGTCGTCTGGATGGCTTATATAACTATTTGTTCTGTACAAGGAGCACACAGCATGTTTCTTGTATAGAACATATTGTTACTTGTACAGAACTGATGGTTGTAGAAACACTGTAGATAATACCGACAGCAAAACTGGACTGCTGTCATTATTTTAATATGAGTGTGGTTACTACAACAATACAAATCTTTCAGTGACAGTTGTATCAAGATACTTCTCAAGGACTTAAAAAAATGGTCGCAATAAAAAAAACACTTTGCTAAGCGACATCAGAAACCAAAAATATTTAAAGTTATATATTTAACCACTAAAAGTAATCAATAGCATTAATGTTATTTTATCGTTGGATTAAATTTATAAACTAGTGCTCAAACCAGAGGCTACAGACTAATGTAATATCGTCTGTTACATGCCAAAGACAAATTTTTGTAAGATTTTCTAATTTTCAAGTCTTTACTATGTTTCCCTACTGTTTACTAAAATAATATTCTAAGACGATCGTGTTCACAACATTAGGTACAGTAGTGATGTATAAATGCATACACTACGGAAACATGCTCGTATGTCAATGCTAGACCTGTAACTTCATGAGAACTTGAATGAGCAAGTATAATGTAACATGTAGGACTGTATGAATAAGTCGTAACGTTTAAAAATCATGGTTGGATATCCAGCTGGTTGCTTAAACGTTTGTAATACAGTCTACTTACTCTGTAGGCCCGTACGCGTTGAAAATTCGCAATTAATTTTGTATATAACAAAATTAATTAAGCATATTATACCATTGGTACTTTATATACATGACCGATAATAAAGGGTAGAGAGTGATAATAGATTGATTTAAAAATTACACGTGCGAAAATGTAATGTTACGGATAATTTCTAAGTGAAGCCTATTTTCACATTCATAAGCTTTTTTTACGTTATGTAAACTTTTCAGTGGCTCTGAACAATTTGAGATAAAAAATGGTTTCTAAGTGTCACGAACTGCTTTCGCCGTTTTAGGAACTGTTGGTAAAGTCACCTGGGAAATATTACTTTCGTGCATAGCAACTTACAAATAAGGAAAAATGTTGTGTTCTATACTTAAGACAATTAATTTTGATTGTTGCATAAAACATATTAGGTTAGTTATTATTATGTTTTAATGTATTTTCCAAAACAAATTCAGTAGGTTCATTGAAACACGACTTTCGATACCCGATGACTTGCTAACTTTGGATTCGATTGAGATCGATTTCAGTTCACGGGACGAATCTGCGTAAGAAGTAATGTTGGTGAAAATGAAATCATTTTGGCTGGCATCAAAATAAATTAACATAGGGCCTACAACCATCTATTCATTATTCGCTCTCATACATACGCAGTTTATTTCATTTTACCTGATGACTTCTAACTAAACAAAAACTTCTTCTGTGGACCACACATTCCTACTAACAATCGATATTTTACAGTAAGTAACACGTACCTGTCGAGTGTAAAATTCGCAGCCCGAAAAATTACTGCCTAGTGGGATAATTTGCTGCATTAGCTTACGATATGATCTCTGTTTACGCCCGACTCAATCCGATACGATACCAATTTTAGTGGATCGTCCTTGAAACACAAATCGATTTGAATACCGTTTACATGGAAACTTTCGATAAATCGAAGATGAAACGCAGTAGCAACTTATAGGGAAATCTGTTTACAAATGTTTGTATAGTCCCTGTGAAATTTTATTTGAAACATCACATTTTAAGCGAATTTTCGGATTTTGTTAGGCCAACGTGACTTCGAAATTCCAAAGATTTAGCAAAGTGGAGTTAATTTTTTTTTGTCTACGAACATAAACTTTCAAACAGCAGGTGATTTGGTTTGTGACAGTTAATTTAAAAAAAAAAGTAACTTGGCTGGACTCTCTTAGGAAGAAGAAACTTTATTTTCTAATACCAAGTTTAGGCTTAGGGCTATAGTATAGTTATATACTTAAAATCAAATGGTAATTATTATTTGAAATTTTTTTAGATATTATTTTGTATGTAACAGTTTTAGAAAAAAACGTTAGTGGTGAAAACACATAAGTAGTCTATAACGTAAATATTAAAATGAAAGCGAATAATTGATCTACTATTTATATTTCGTTAGGCTACATAGCCTACATATTATTACATGACGGGTAACTTCAGAAAGGTTTTCTTGCACAATGTTATTTCTAAAGTATACGTAAAGGAAATGCACATTTTGTTTGGCCCAAAAACAAACAATCAAAAAATAATTTCTTCTGTTGAAAATCTAATTGAAGTAATTATTTTTAGTTTTTGAGATTACAAACATAGTTTTCTTATTTTTTATTTCAATGGTAGGGCATATATATTTATGACAGTTTTCATAATTTCAGTAACAGTGTTTATATTCAGCTCTGTTTATTGAACATTCAGGCATCGTGTTCAACATGCAGTGTAAACGTTATTAGAAAAATTTGAAGTATTCAGACGTGGTATAATTGTTAATTGTTTCAATTAAAAAAATTTTTGCGGATCGGATTTTGTCATTTGGCTTTTATCATGCAACGGTGCTGATATGCTACTTAAAGATAGCTGGTTGTCAGACTTCTACCGATGAAAAATCTCAATTTATTCACATTTTGTTTTATTATCAAATACAATTTCTATACCTACCATTTTATTGGTCAGACAGTAAACATTTTAAGATTTATTAAACGTGCAATTGAGTTACATGAATTGTTAAGCTATTAGAAACTAGGCCTACAAATTTAAAGCCTCTGCAACACTGTGAAAAAGAATGTATGTATTGGAAATACGTTATTCAGAACTCATTTACGTTACATGAATGTTTACTCATCTTTAAATTCTAATAGTTTAATCACAAAGTTATAATAGGCAACACATACATTTTCTCACAAACATTAATTTATTTATTAAAAGAGGAGATTTTCAAAAGTACAAATGCACAGTGTCGATTAGACATATCCTGAAGTTTAGTAGTTTCATCTTGTTAGTCCACTTAACAATAATTAAAGAAATTAGCCTTGTATAACATTCGGAAACGTTTATAACAGTTACTGGAAATTTCACTAAGTTTCGATCTTAGATAGACAACGATAACATTAAATTAAATTGTTCATCTCAGCCTAGAAAGAAGAATCGTAGGTTATAAGATATAATGTTGAACTATTGTAGAAACAAAAGTAACACACGCAAATGTCTTTTTAACTTTCGTCAAATGGGCCGCTGCATAAATCCCCAGTGACCATCTTTCGCTACATTTAACTTAGGCCTACGTTAAATATGTGTATGGTAATCGTAATTATAGTATTATGTACATTTCTTAGACCGGCTAATTCCGTAAAGTGTTTTGCGTTTTAACAATAGTAGTAGACTATTTAACAATCAATAAGTAAACAAAACTTTAACAAGCAACAAATGCTCTTCTACTGTGGGGTCCATTTGACTCGTATTTGAACTTTACAGAGGATGGCAAGATAGTTGAATGCAGGGAGTTTTTCGAAAGTAAGATAATTTATTACATCAACGCTTCAAATATTGTGGCAGTGATGTGGTAGACATGGCAAGTGAACGTGGATACATTCAGTCGATGCTGTACATAGGCGGACATGCGTGGCAGTGTACAGTAGGGGTGGGGTTGACAGACAGAGGGGTGGAAGCAGGGGGTGGGGGAACCACTCACCTGCTCTGGTCGACGACAGGTCCAGGACCTTGCATCCAGGCGCGAGCTGCGGCATGTAGCTGGGTGCCTGTCAGAGGTTCCTCCTTGGGTGCTCGCGCTGCCTGGTGGTGGTGGTGCTGAGCGTGGTGGTGGTGGTGATGATGGTGGTGCAGGCCTCCACCTGCACCTGCCTCCAGGCCGAACATGACGCGACCTGCGCCACCAGGTGTAGCAGCTGTAGCCGCCGCCGCCGCCGCATACAACTTGTGCCGCCCCCACACAGGGTCCAGGTCGCCGGGGCCCGGACCCAGGGGCAGAGCGCCCCACGGCGCCGCCGTCGTGCCGTCCCTCGCTGCTTCCTCGCGCCCGGCCCCCCCGCCTCCGCCTAGCGATCACGTCGCCTTCATCGTCCTCGCCACACACAACCACACCACACTATAGCCGCCTCGCTTACAAGTCAATACACCTCATCAGACAGCTCGCCAAGTCTCCTCGGGGGCGAACATTACGTGTCAAGGTCATACTCTGGCGTCTTCATGGTCGTCTTCTTGTAGGAGGTGGGCGGGGTAAGAAGCAGAAGGAGAAGATGGCCTCTCCCGGGAGACACGTAGCGTGTGTGTTGTAGCAGAGAAGTACCTAGGTGCGTGCGTCTGGTCCCCAAGTACGTGGCCCACTGAGGCCCGCATGTGACCGACCTCGACTCCCGGCGGGAAGACTGCACTCTCACCAGGGAGGGGGAAGCCAATAGCTTGGCGGGGGAGGGAGGTGCCCCACTGAGGCCGCTCCCCTCGACTATCTAGCCCCGCCCACTACTGCTGTCCCAGTACCGCTACTTGGCTCCTCCTTCTAGGGGCGTCGTCTCCCCCACCAGTCCCCGCGCTCCACCAATAACGGGCCGCCTAGCTCCCGCCCGCCACTGTCATAGCATTATCATCTGTTTTTTCCCCGCGCCGTGGTGGGGGCGGCTAGCGCGTCAGAGCGGCTCTGGCCCTCGTGGAGGCGGGAGCTACGCCGCCTTCGCCGCCTCCCAATAGCGTCATTCTCACTCTGCGACCCGTCTTGGTCGCTCGCTGATATCCAACATTTACACAAGCTTCTTTTAAATACCTCTAACTCACTCATTTAACAGCCTCATATGGTCAAAATTATATCGTGATACACAGAAAGCCAGAGCGAAATAGCATAAATCTTGTCGCCAGAATAGCCTCAAAACCACTGTTACATGTTGCACCTTATAGAATTGTAACATTATTCGATACACATAACTATCCCGTGTACATGAATAACCAATGTTCAATACTGACTTTTCGTTCTTCTTGGCCTATAGTCAAGAAAAAATAAATGCCTTCGTGTTTAGTAGGCCTATTGTTCTTCACTGTGTTTAATAGAGCATTTTAATAAATCAGTTCTATTAACTGCTGCGAAACTATTCTCTAATGATTTTGCATTTGCTGTTTTGCCTGATGCGTCGATCTTTCAGCCAGGTTAGCATATTACGATTATTCATCTATGCAATAGGTATAGAGTCATGATTTTTAGTGAAAAGAGTTTTGCAACAGTTTGTTTCAATGCCTTATGTGCGCGTCTGCAGCTTTGCTTCATGTTTATTGGCAGAAACAGTAGTACAGAAGAATAGCTCATTTGAATATGTCACTTCACAAGGTTACTGCGACACCACACGGTTGTGATTTGCGAATGGAACACTAGACGCTAAGAATTAATAACATCCAATGACTGACCGTGAAGCAAATCTGCAGGTGTGCGTATAAGTCACTGGTACGAATTGTTGAAAAATTATTTTCATCAAAAATCATTGGCTCTGTTATAATAGGTATGATTCAAAGTTTCGATCAGATTGTCACAAGCTTGAAAACAGACGGTACCATTCACGTTCGTTATTAGCCAAACCGCTCAAATTAGGCCTAAATACGAATTTGTATCGCAGTCTTATTTCGAAAGTTTTATACTAATCACTTTGTGTCTGCATCTTAAACAGAAATTGCCAACGAGCGAATTAACATAACACTGCCTAATAAAACAGCCACGATATTTTGCATGAATAACTACATCAACTTATTTGTATAGGCCTATTTCAGTGATGGCAATCCACCACAAACGTGTGTTAAGCGTGCGGGGCTCGAAAGGTATTAAAAAAGGTAGTTTGAAAAGTACTGAGCGTAGCCTATTTATGTAAGTTACATAGGCCTATTGCAAAAATTCGCATAGCCCTATTCACTGGCCTAGGCTATTCGCCAGCACAGAGTGATGCAATGTGGTTCGGCTATAGTTTGAAACCTACCTTATTTCCAAAAGTAAATGCGAATTTTTTACGTTCTACTGATGGCTTGTTTTCACGTGTAGAACAAATCAAATCATGTTTCTACGCACTGGTACGATTACACCTCAATATGCAGAACATTGTGACATGACAGACGTCGAGACTACTGTCATTCTCCACACTTTTAAACCGAATCAGTGGTTACAATAAGTGAAATGTTAGTCAATGCAATTCCAGGTAACAATATCTTTCTGACTGATGAACCAGTAGAATTCACTCCTACAATCAATAGGCCTAAACATGCAGGTGAATTTTACTGTACGGAAATCACTTTAAACTTTGTAGGCCTAGCCTATAATAGCATTTATTCGCTAAACCATTAAACACGGTTTTACTAACTTCAGTTTAAATTATTTGACCGAATCGACTGGAATTACACCGAAGTGGAATATTTCTTACTGATGCATGTATACGAGTGCTTATGTTGTGCTGTATAGACCGATAATATGCCTAACTATCGAAATTACAGTTATGATTTGTTGTAAGTTATAGCTGCAGATGAATATGGCGGTACAGATCAGGTAGATTACTAGTCAGTGTTTGCTGGGTATGAGAAAAATTATGTAGACTACAGAACACGGGGAGAGATTGAATACAGTCTAGACGTTTGTAGCGTCTATAGCCTATATTGAGGTGTCCAAGACGTGTAAATTTTTCTTATTTTATCCAAGATTAATGTACAATCAATTACTTAAATATGTCGAATTATTTTTAAGTTATGATCTTTATTCGATTGTTACTTCAAGAGTCGGCTGGGTATCGGGTCTTATCTAGTATCAGAATAGGGAACAAGACAGACACTATTGCACTGATGTTTCGAAGGCACCACACAGTAAAAAAAATTTTTTTGTCAATTAATTTCCAAAAACGTTTTTTGTAACACTACGAAAATATTTTGTAAAATTTACAAAAATCTTGTACATTTACAAATTTCTTTATATGTTTACAAACATTTATGTAATCTACAAACAAATTTTGTATAAGTATTTACAGCTAATATCTGGTTCATTTTACAATAATTGCTTGTAGTGTTACGAAAATTTTCTTTGGAAACTAGTTTCCAAATTTTTTTTTTTGTGAAATTACGAAATGTTTTGTAAAATGTGTAAGGTCTCCTGGGTTTATTTGTTTCAATTCGAAAAATATGCTCATTAGCATTATTTTACTAGTTCCCAAAGTTGTTTACGATATTTGTAACCACTTTAAAAGGTTTCTGACATCTTACTTGTATTGTCTGACTGATAATGTTCTGATATTACGTAACAAGAATTCCCTTGTAAATGTACAATTATTTTTTACTGTGCAGGTGAGCGCCATAGGTTTGACGAGGCTTGACATAGGGCGACAACATACCAATTGCAGACCGGGAATACGTTATATAATAATTAATCAGTGGCGGCTCAATTGTTGTTGCCATTGGTAGGGCACAAGTCGCAGAGAACTATAAGTTATATAGGATTGTGCGCTAGTTGACGCTACAGGCAGTAACACGATGGTATGCAGGTGCCGCTTATTACTGACTGCTAACAACACAATATGCAGCCAGTACATAGGTATATTCCATATGGTCATTGGTATACGGCGACGCGTTCGCAGGAGTGTACCGGTCTCTAACGTAGGCCTACACCTGCCAGCAACCCTCGAGCCGCCGTAATTGATCTACCTCACTAACAAGTGCGCTTACACTCTCTGTAGGGAAAATATTTGTCCGCCACTTTGTTTCAGTGCCTTACGTGTACATCTGCATCTCTGCTTTGTGTCCAGTGATTGGATGTTTTAACACACAGTATCTGGAGGTCAAACCCGCAAATCACAGACGTGATGTGTCGCAGTTATCCGTGTACTGATTGGCACAGTCAATTGAATAACAACTCTGCACAAAAACACTCTTCCAATAACTACGGAGCAGAGCTGCAGGTGTTCTCGTAAGACACGAAAACAAACTGGGGCTAAATTATTTGCGCGAAAATTTCCGGTCCCTAATTATCTGACACATGTCGGCAATGTTTTCTGTCGCATTCTTACTGTGTATTTTGACTTTGGTATAATTGATATGTTAAGCTTTTATTGGGCATATTGTTTAATTTTCCACTCTCTAATTCAGTAACTCAATATCCATATGTCCATAGACATAGGCCCTAGATTCTTTTGTGGTACAATGCACGAGTAAATATTGTCAAATAATTAAGGCAACTATAAAATATTGCATGAAATTTTAGTTTAAACATATGATCTGCAGGAAATGTGAGTATGTGCGTATATAGGCTTATATAGGCCTACTTAAAGTTTTCTTGCAAGTAACTAGGCAAACTCGTGGATAAACAAGCCTTTACTAAAACACGAATCCTCGCTTTCCTCAAAGTGTCTGTGCTGTGTCTGCTATAACGACATCAAACAACAATTTCTTTGTTCCTATTTTTTTTTCTGTTTACTGTTGCGTTTGTATTTGTCTGTGGTTTCTTTCTTTCGATAGATACTATCGGATTTCCTTTTGTGGAATTATCTCAATTCCTTTTGTGTTTCCAAACACAACAAACTTTTTTTTAATGATTTTCTGTGCAGGTGTATTTGTTTGTGTATATTTCTTTCCTTATTTAGTTGTTTGTGACTCACTTGTGGAATTGCATGTGTCGTTTCTTTGTTTTCCTGTTGACAACAAAATCCTTTTGGCTATTTACTTGTCTGTTTGTATGCATACATTTTCTAGTTTTCTGTGACATACTGTTTACTGCAGTAGCACATGTCGAAAATACTTCTTTGGTTAGTAACTTGCCCGCATTGCAATAATCATTTAAAAATAACACGTATCCTTACCCATAAAAATAATTTCAACTAAGTGTAAATTAAACAAGACATTTTAGTTGTCATAAGAATAAAATAATGCATCAATGCTATATTTTTATTTCTTTGGCAATGTATAGTAACATAGGCTATTTATCCAAATACCACACTAAAATTGTCGTGGAAGTATAAGACTGTCCCATTTCATACACACGTATTCCTATTGGCTACATTAACTTATGCCAACTTATAAAATAAGTAGTACACAACAAATTACATAAACTGATTGTAATTAACGTGCACAGTAAATTAAATTAAAACAACAATAAACTACATTATTACACATAGTAAACATTTACTAATTTATATATAAATGAACTTAGCGTATAAAATTTGTTAGCTATTTATGAAAATTAAATGACATAATGTAACTGAAATATAGAAATAAATCGACTAGAAAACTTCTGTCACCAAGTTACGAACCCTCACAATTTTTACATAGCCTGCAATATAAAACGTTAGATTTGTCAAGTGAAAGAAGAAAAAACGTAGGCCGAAACATACAATTGAACATAATTTATTTGAAAAATTAATTTTAGTTCGGACCTTATATTTTAATGTAAGATATAATTATGATCTAACTATACTTTTACAGATTAGTCTATTTTATTTCTAAACGTTTTAGGCCTGACAACAAACTGTATTGATTTTACTTTAGGTTTTCCAAACAATATTTTGCACGCTTTATTATGATA